>APFE031538202.1:35726-74408 GCA_000404065.3 Pinus taeda | reverse complement strand
CAATTGGAAATATTTGGCATTGGGTCATTTTGAAGATGAGGCAGCCACATGGTGGGGATTACTTTACCAAAAGAAGTGTCTCAACCTGCCCGATGAAGAATTTGAGAAATTCCTTTTAGACAGATGGTCTCATGCCAGAAAAAAAGATAAGGAGAAACATGTGGGTCTAATTCCTACTGGTATATCCTTATTACAAGTTCATGGGTTGATTCAGAAGAGAAGATTGTCGTGTCTATAAATCCTAGTTGCAAGCATAATTTTATCAATGTTAATTTGGCAAAAAAATTGCAAGTTCCAGCCAAACACATTGTAAACACACAGGTGGATGATGAGGATGTTCATGTGTATAAGGATTTGAAGATTTCTATGGATAAGTATGTGTTGCATGGTGATTTTTATGCTTCAGAGATGGATAATATGGATGTTGTTTCGGGATATCCTTGGATGGAATCTGTGGGTACTATCAATATTAATGTACAGAAGAAATTTCTGAAGCTATGGTATAAAAAGAGGAAAATTACATTACAGGATAGTTCCATCCATAAATAGGTAGAGCACATGGAGGCTGAAGCAGAAGATGTTCAAGGGACTGACATATCAGACGATGAACCTTTGATGATCGACAATCAAATACAAATAGAGGCTGCAGAAGGAAAGGTTACAGGTGGTGATACATCAGAGGAGGGCTCAGTGGTTGAAGTCATATTGAAAAAGAAGACACCACAACAGGCACCACAGCAGGGTGAAGTCAAGCAAAAGCCATCGCGGGTTAAAACTTCAACATATCATCGCCCACATCACCCCGCAAAAGCCATCGCGGGTTAAAACTTCAACATATCATCGCCCACATCACCCCGCAAGACAACCATCAAGATGGAAACCAAGTAGTCACATGACGGATACAAAGGAGAGACGATCCACCTAATACACATCAACAAAGAAGAGCTGCCACGGTCAACTTCCATCTCAAGCAAACGAGGCACCAGTGAGATCGAGGATTCACCTTTCTCTTGGATGGCTAGATGCACGTGAATGGTATCAATTGACTACTCTTTTGAGTAGATCTTATTATTGTGTTCTTCCCTTGTTTCGGGGACGAAACATGCTAAGGAGGGTGGAATGTTATATACCTAGGGGGTTAATATGGGGTACCGAGGGAGGTACCCAAGGTAATAATGTAATAATGGGATGGGCCATAGTAATAAATAAGGTGGTTAACCCATGTCCTGTAAGGGACCACAAGTAGTTAATAATAATGTAATGGGCCCATGGTATTAGTTGATGGTATGAGTAAACCATGGTAATGATGCATGGTATTGTATGTATGAGGCCTATATAGAGGCTAGAGACTCCACATGGAGAGATATGAAGAGAAATAGTCTTGTATGAACAAGCATATGGCTTGTGGAGTGTTCTCATTCCTTAAGGAGTGAATGTATGGTGTGGCCCTACCTTAAGGGTTTGATATCAATAAAGAATCATTTCATATCATTTTTGGGTTTATTTGCATTATATTATATTTCCGGTTCAGATCTACAACAAGTGGTATCAGAGCTACAACATGTTCTTAGTTGATAAAAGCAATTGTAATACATATTTATTCATTAGATTAATGCAAGCATGCATTGGGGTTTTTATTAGATTTCTTTCCCCAGGAAAAATATTGTGTGCATGTGTGTTGTTTCTTATTGCATGTCTGAAATTTTTGTTCTAATTTATGAATTAATTTCCACAGAGCAGTGGAGTTGGATTGTCTGTTGTGATTTTGATTAAAACTTCACGAGAAGTTGAAAATCTACACCATAATTTCTACATGGTATTAGAGAAGGATTTACATTAGAGCAAGAATTTCGAAGTTGTTTCTCAGGGGAATCAAAGTTGTAGTTCAGTGTAGCAAGATCTCTTTAGAGTTGAGAACGTGACACTCAACGGGCTGAGGCTAGAGTATGCCTTGGAAGGCACCTCTAATTTCATCGCATGGAAGCAGTATTGGATGACAATGAATTGCTAGAATACATCAATAGAGTTGTTGCAAAACCACCAGAATCTGATGCCCAAAACCATGTTCAGTGGAAGAAAGATGTAGCCCAGGTGAGGAGAATAATATTGGATGGATTATGGGACCACATTGTCAACAATGTCCATGGGAAAGAAACTCCTTATGTAATGTGGTAAGCATTGATAGATTTGTTCTAGAATAGTAGTGACCACAAGAAGCTGATGCTCAAGGATAAACTTTGAAATATCAAGATGCAGAAGAATGACACTATCCCACGGTATTTGAGAAGGTTCACACAAGTTTGTGATGAGCTTGTAAGAGTTGGTGTTACTGTTTCATATGATGATTTGGTAAGCCTAGCCCTTCTAGGCCTCCCAAGAGTTGGCATAGCTACCAAGATTCAGTGAATGATGTTGAAAATAAAACAAGAAAATCCTAATTTAATTTTGTCCTTGAATTAAATTAGGAATAAAATTGTAATTCCACATCACATGACAACTTGTATTAGTCAAATAAGTTAATTTGACTTAGTTTTCTTAGTTAATTCAAGTTGAGGGTCTAACTTGAGTCATGTAGAGTGTCTCCTACATCATAGGAGCCTAGATTTAGTTTTTTTTGAGTTGTAATTAATTAATTTAGTTTAACTGATTTAAAGTCAGTTAAACTAGTTGCAACTAATGGAGGAACTAGTATGAGGTCAGACAATGGGGTACTGCTTCATGTGGTCAACTAGTTAACTGATAATTCACTCATAAATAACTCATGCATGTCATATTTGAGAGTTACCCAGTTGAGATTGGAGTTTAGGGATATTATATTATCAATTTTATAATCATCTGAATTGTACAGGTGGTGCATACAGTCGGAGGAAGGCCTATGATGGATTGCGCAATTCCAATTTAGGAATTTCCCTAATCAATAGGGGCTAATTCCCAAGGAAACAATGCGAGGAAATAGGGAATTTGGAAAACAAGAAATTGGCTAAGTATTGGCCTAAGATTGTTTAGGAAGCAGTGAGACAAAGATAGTGCAGAGATTGCTCGAGCTTGAGCAAAGCATTGCAATCTTCTCATATTTTATGACTAATGAAATATATAGATATCAAACGTTTTTAGTTGTGAATTTCCCCAGGAAATCATTGTGTGATGTGTTGATTGAATTCTTTCTCTTTTATGCTTCATGATTTCACAGTGGTTCAATTTTTTTGTTGATGAGTAGAGTAGCTTCGAGTCTATTGTTTTAGTGAATTACAGTTAGAAGTTTGAATCTACAAGGAATTTCTACAAACTAGAGGGATAAATTAACAAATTGGGAATGCTTATGGTATGATTTGGTTCAACAGGAAATAAGGTGGAATACCATAGATGGAACTTCATCCAAGGGAAGGGATGAAGAAAACTTTGCATTGGTTGGAAACAAAAAGAAGGGAAAAGGGAAGAAATCTCAAACAAAACCGAAATGCAGTCATGGGGGCAAGAAGAAAGATTTGTCAAAAATTAAATGATTCCTTTGTCATGAATTCAAGCACTATACCACAAAGTGTCCACACAAAAAGGCAAGTAAGAATACCTCAAGAGGAGTAGAAGGTAAAGCCTTGGCTTCACATTTCAATTTTGAATTTACCCTTATCATATGCATGGCCAACATAGTGATGGGGAGCATGTGGTACTTGGACTCAGGTGCATCATCCATGTGACAGGGTGTGGAGAGTTTTTTAGTGACGTGGAGGAGAAATATTTGTAGACGCACTTCGAGATAGGGGATGACATGAAGTACAATGCAACAGAGGTTGGTACAGTAACCTTTTAGAGAGAGTCGAGCTCACCCCTCATGCTCAAGGATGTCATGTTCGTTCCAAACCTAAGGAAAAATATCATCTTTGTTGTAGTTTTTGAAGGCAGTGGTTATGATGTGATATTTAGCAAAGGAAATGCATTCTTGAGACACATAGCCATAGGATAGGTGAAGTAGATTGTGGTTCATGTTAAGAACCTATATAAGCTAGATGTGGAAGACTATGCTGCATTAAGCACTAAGGTGGAGAAGGTGCAAAGCCATGATGTTGGTGAACTTTGGCATAGAAGACTTGGCTATTTTCATCATGGTGCCTTGAGGATTATGCAACAAATAACCACAAGCATCCCCAATGTTGAGAAATCTAAGGCATGTACGATATGATATTTCTCTTCTAATGATAACTGCTTGTGAATGTTTTTTACTTATTTAAATTAAGATCTTTTCTTTACTTAGATTATTATAGTGTTCTTCTTCATCAAACAAATACCAATGCATAAAAAATAAAGAGACAAGAGACATAGATTGTAGGTGATCAACCAGGGCCAAAACACCTCCAACTTGAGAGGAAAACCCAAACGAATTCTTCTTCTTATAGAGACTTCAATTGACGAATACTAAGACCAAGACCCTTGACCTATTTACCTCTCCAAGACTAAGTCACAAGAATCTATTTTTTAGCTTCTTCCTCCTTCAGATAATGATAGTAAAACTTCTTTCTCCTCCCACTTCCCTTGGTTAACCTTCAGATTTCGCTCCTTGTCTCAGATCTGCACTTTTCGGCCCTTCCAGATTTAGTCCTTGAGAAATTTTGACCTTCAACCTTCTTCACTTGAGATGGATATTATCATTCCTCAACTTGACTTGAGGATTTCCTTGATTCATTCCCAAATCCACTTTCTTACATTGACTATAGTACCTCAAGCCCTTTCTGTAATAGACAACTCTAAAATCTTGCATGTGTGGAAGAGTTTTTCCCTAAAACATATCCAAATGAACTTGGTTATCTTCCTCCTTCTTCGCTTGATGATAAGACTTCACTTTTTGTGACCTTCACCCCTTTTCTTATTCATATTTCCTTGACCAAAATTGTGCGTTTTGAACAAAGGCTGAGCTCCCTATTTATAGTGGCTTTCCCATCAAAAAAGCCAACCTCTCTTAGTGACATGGCCTACATGCCTTTCTAGAGATATCTTTAGGACGACTTGAAGGAGGTGATTGAGCTTGGTCTTGGAGGGTCTTTTAATGGCTAATTTACATATATAACATGCCCAATAAGGGTCTTTCGTACATGAAATTGACACAATTGACTTTCATAACATGATGAATAATCCTAAATGCTCACAATGAGAGCCTTAACTATGGATAAAATTCCTTGATCATGAAACCCATGATTCAAGAGTTACAAAAATAATTTTATTTTATTATTTACATTAATTATAGAAAATCATAATTACACATGTCATTATGAAGATCAAACCCAGTTACACTTTTCAACACTCCCTCTTAAATAGGGAGGTATTCATAATCCATACATGGCACTTAGACATTCTCAATTTGAAGAATTCTCATAAGAAGAGTCAGTTTGGTAACCCATTTGTATAACATCATATCAACTAGCATTGTCACATAGTAAGGCCTTGACTAACAACTCTATCTCTCCACATGATCAAAGCTTAATGTTTTAGACCAATGATGTCTAGACACCCTCATAATTGTCTCTCTTAGAATATGCCCCACCCCAGTTCTCATAGAGTATGTTCCACCCAGACTATTCTTATCTTGGATTCCTAGTGCTCAAAGAATATCGGCCATCTATGAATACTCCTATCTTGGATTCCCTCATTCACCCTCAAATAGCATTGTATGCCAAGTGTTTATCCAATACTCCATTATGTCTTCTCAAGTAAAGACAAGAATGATGTGTCTATCTCTCCCTCTCAACTTAGGGAGGAAATACCCATTCCATTGAAGGAATGTACCCATTCCTATAAAAGGAATGTACCCAAGCTCCCTCTTAAATAGGGACTTGACCAAGCTCCCTCTTGACTAGGAACTTGCTTCCAGTAGCTCTTCAGGTGGAGACCATAGGATAACCAACTTCTTGTAGAACTTCTTCCTTTGATGTCATGAATTTTTCTCTTTTTCAAGGGATCTGCATTTTTTAGGATTTCTTTGTAGGGCACAAACCATCCATCACTTTCATCCATGAGTTATGTCTTCATTCCTTCCATTAGAAAGTGATCCATTAGTCCATATATGGTCCTCCTTCATGACATGTTGCCTTATTCATGCCATGTTGCCTTATTCATGCCATGTTTCCTTAAGGATCTTTCATCCTGCTACATGGGCATCAGTTGTGGAAGACATCCACAGCTCTTCCCTTGGAAACCTTGATCAAAATTACCTTTGTGATGGTCTTTCACCATGACATATTATAATTTGCATCACCATATTTCATAAACATTGACACATATCCAAAAGACATATATTAGCAAAGGTCTCTTTCCTTTTCAGACTTCATCAGAGTCTTCATATCTTTCATGGAGATATCCTAGTCAAATGTTTCATTCCTCAGATGTTGATTTCCTTATTTATGGTTGCATATTCCACGACCTCTTTCCTTTTTTCTTCACACATTTTTATTCCAAAGAAATTTTAATCATGGTGGAACCACCTCATATTTCATATGAGGACATATTATGTTGATTTCATCTAGTTAATGTGTGACCCATGCCTTGCTGCATATTTTAAGGAGGATATCCTTTCCTTTGATCATGCTCTCGAGATAGAACATTTATCCATGTTACTTGAAACCATATGATATGACTGTACAATATAAAATACAAGCATACATGCCTCACTTTCCTTTAGGTCATCTAGACTTTATTCAACATCTTCCTTGATTGAAGGAACTTCAATCCCTTGATCTGCTTCAGCTCTTTTGTCATCATCCCATCATCCCATGAATTCCCACAAGATGTAATTCTTGATGAAACCCTTGCTTCCTTTTTGATTGGTGAACCTTCTAATGAAGATTGCAATAGAGGATCTTTAGTATCCTCATCCAGAAAATGTTCCCTTTTCTTTTTACTGATGTATGATGAACTTTATGCTAGACAAACTTTTTTATTTGTCCCATAAGTTCCACTTATGCTTATAATGAGGTTATCGAGATCTATATCATTTCATAGACTTCTATTTAAAGTATTTTTCTCTATGATCACGAGCTATTGCTTTTAATGCTTCTATGATGCCATAATTCATTCTATCATTTTCCTTAGAGATTCATGATAGCCATATCTTACAATAGAAAACTTGAAAATAGGAATTTGAAAAGAACTAAGTGAGAAAGACTATCTCAATTATAGTAGAGATATTTTACTTCATATTTCTTGGACTTATTCTTTTCAATTTCCTCCACTTCTTCGGTAATATGGGATTCTTCTCAGCCTATTTTTTATTGTCCTTCTTGAAATTTGGACAATTTATTTTGTATTGCTCATATTCTTGACATCCATAACATTGAATTTTAGCCATGTTCTTCTTCTTTTTCTGGGGACCAAATTTCCCAGACTTTCCTTTTCTCTTTGCCATAACAACATATGCTTGATTCTTCTCACTTGATCCCACATTAGTCTTTGCCTTCAGTCTGGTTTCTTAAATTTTGCTTAGAGAACACATATCCTGGAATGGAGTAGCCTCTTTCTTCCCATAAATACTTGAAGTAAAGTTGTGTCATTCAAATGGTAGTGCATTGTTGGGCGTGGTCCAACTTGGTCCAATTTTGGTCAAAGACTCCACATTTTAAGGAGTAGAGTGTGCAAAGTTCTATTTTTCGTGTGTGTCTAGGGGCTTTGGACTAGATCGAAGCCCCTCATTTTTTAAACGATATCAGGGTTTTAATTTGATATTTTTTTGAGTCCATGGTATGTGGACCATGGTTTTTGTAGCAATGTAATGTATTTAAGGACATGTAATGTACTTAAGAACATGTAACGCTTTGTCAAAAATCAATCATTAGATGACATCATAGAGAGAGCATAAGTGATCAAGTCGTTTGTTTTGTGTTTTGGGTCTTAAGGAAAGGCTCTGTACCTAAGTGCATAGGCACCTTGGAAGAGTTTGTAGCTGAGTGCATAAGCCACCTGTGGTTGGGTGCACAGGTCAAGAAGTTGTATGTATTGAAAGATCTATCTTAATAAAGAAGAAGAAGTTTTGGTGAAGTGTTTTGTATCTGTATCCATTATTTGTGTTCTATTTGTTTATGTGAAGTAATTGCAAGTACTTGGTATGTTTGTGCAAATATTATTGTTATGTAATGTGTTTATATTAAAATGGATGTGACATATTCTCTATTTAGAATAATCTTCATAGTAATGTTATGAATGTTAGAAGAATGATTAAAGTACATAAAAACGAAGTTAAGAGCCACTTCGCGTAGTCCCTTAAGGTTGCAAAAACCTAGTTCTGCAATCACCCATAGCTACCTTGGGTGAGACTTCGACTTGCTTACAGATCGTTGCTGAAAGGGCTGGTGTATGAGTGTTTTGTTGGTGCGAAGTACAACCCAAACTAAGGTCAAGCCCAACTGAGCCAACAAATGGTTCCGTTTCCAAGACTGGGATCTATTTGTAGGTTTTAACCCCATACATAAATTACCTACATACAAATTCTTAAATCACAGAAAATAAACAATTCGAGAGCATAACACATAAAACAAATATACACAAAGATTTTCTCCTGGATCCAAAAATCAGGACTTCCAGCTTGATTTTTCATTATGTTCCTTTCAATGTTACAATACATATATATACACGTCGAAGCATCTAATACCATAGACCGAAAACCATCACGCCCAAAACCATGTGCTAAAACCATGCACAAAACCATAGGTAGGTTCACCCCACCTAATATAGGTTCCTAAACAAATTTCCCAGGGGCGTTGCCCCAGAATCTGTAGAAGGGGGCTACTCGCCCCCCTCAAACCCCTTGTGACCCCCCCACTGCACAATCGACACAACGAAGGCGGGGCTCCGCCCCTGCTCTAACCCCCCGGTTAACTAGGGTAGCTAGCCGTGGAAAGAATATAACACAACCCAACACTATTTGAGGGATGTGGATATGGCATCCATTAAAGAAGGAAATACATGATTGGGTAGATAAAAAAGAATGAGAATTCACAATTTAGGAAAACAAAAATCCGTGATTGTCGACTAAAGCCTGGTTGCAGAAGTATCTCTTTCCAGAACAACATGAGATCTTCTTCACAACATTTGTTAATGAACTATATGAATGGGTATCAAAGTTGACTGAGCATAAGAATTATCTAAAAAATGACAAGCCTACCACATGGAGCCTTGAATTGATACATTGACTCAAGAATACTAACAATAGTGTCTCAAGAGCAGTTGATCTTTGGATTGACAATATCCTGGGAGGATTTATTATAGAGTTTGAAATAGACACGACTATATCTTACAACGAACTTGGGTGAAGATTTTTAAAGGGTTCGTGAGGTAAGTACCTAAATTCTTTGAGGTTGTGGATTAAAATGAATTTGTGTGAAAAGGATGTACTGCGAATGCAATCATATTAATGTTTAGAAGAAGAGGGAATAAGTCTGAACTAGGACCATGATCTACGCGAAGTTGAAAATGATATAGAGAAGAAATTGAACCAAATAACTTTATTGAGACTAACTATAGTCCCTTGATAGGTAGGTCTAAGAGTGAAGAAGAAGGAAGTAACCCCGAAACTCCACAGTATTCCCCCTCCCATCCTGAAGGTCCGTCGAAGTTAGGAGTTGAGAAAAATCAGGGAACCATTAGGATTCCCCATCCATCTATTCTCATTACCTGCCATCCTCCTCCCCATAATTCCCCATCCCCCTCCCCTTAACCCCCCAAGAAGAAAAATGGTCGATGAAATTAAGTCACTTATCTTTAGAGGACTTGGATTAGAGGATCCTGAGCAATTTTGGTTTGTAGCTGACGTAGTATGGAAAGCAAGACAGATCACCAACAAAGATGTAAATAAGGCACAACTCATCATGAAGTTGTGAGAAAGAGTGATGACATGGTACATGAAGTATTTTGTGACTAATAAGGCTTCTTCGTTGGATGATATTAAGAAAGAGCAGGTATCAAAATTCAAGAAGTTGAAATCAGAATCATAGTGCATTACAGAGCTGAAGAAAATCAAACATACAATTATTGAGTCTGTGTGGGAGTTGGATCAACGATTTAAGGTGTTATTGGGACAAGTAAGCTTTAAAATACCTCGAAAACAACATAAATAATGGTTTATGGTTGCACTGCTACCACATATCAGGTTACCCTTGATGCAACAGAAGATAACAACTCAAGCCGAAGCATTGGAGATTGCAATAAGCTAGAAGCCTCATTGATCAGAGATACTCATGTAGGAGTACAAAAAATTTAGAGTCCACTAGAAAATTTGACCTTGGAATTGCAAGATCTCAGGAAAGGTAAAGAAACCAAATCAAAAGTATGGTGTAAAAAATGAAAAGAAGAGGGCCATTATATGGATCAATGCTCTATGTTTAGAGATTACTTGGAAACTAGAGCACCTAATCCAGTAAACCCAAGATTAAGTTTGTGGTTCATGATTTGTAGAATGAGAGGTCAACATCACTCTAAATATTTATATTTATTACAGAAGTATGCGCAAACCCTAAAGCAGCTATTTTGCAACTTTTACAAATCAATAGGCCATGATGAGAGAAACTGTCGAAGTTATGACTTGATGTTGGAGCGCACTATTGATGCTTATAGACTGCAAGCTAAAGGACATACAAATGAGGAGGTAGGATAGCTTGTTGGTCAATGAGGCTTCTAAGGAATAGGACAAGGAGGAGGAGGAGGAGGAGAAGCTGGTTGAGGATGCAACCAAATTATCTGTTATAACTGTGGACAGGAAAGACACTTCACAAGAGATTGTTAGAACCCTATTCAACTACTGCAAATCTTTTGATCATGTGATATAAGAATGTCTTGTCCTTATCACAAAGATGCAGGAGAATAGGAACCAGTAACCCACAACAAATATTCAAATGATGACCACTGAGCCAAGGGATGATGAACCACACATCAACATTGTAACAAGGAATGGATATACGATGGGAGACGATAAAGGTAAGAAGAAAGTAGAAGAGACATGGGTAAGAAAGACCGTAGAAAATTCCACTAGGTTCAGTATCCAAAAGTAAAGAGAAATGTTCATGGGAGTGAAGAGAAGCTTCGTGGATGTTGGTGCTTCAACATCTAGTGTGAAACTGAAGTTAATTCCAAAGAAGTACTCTAACAAATTTTCTACTCTGACGCAAGAATTAGATACAAGTATTTTGAAGTTGTTTTATAGACTTGTGTGAAGTTGTTGGGAACTCCAAGAGTTGATAGAATCCCGTGCTAATAAAGAGGTACTACAAAGTGATCTATGCATAGTGAACAATTTACATCGACACAAGAACAAAATGAGGAAAGAAATGAGATTAAAAGTGCAGATCGGGGAATATGATATGGATCAAGTAATCCCAGATTTAGGATCTGATGCCAACGTGTTAACTAAGCAAACTTCAGAGTTAATGGGAAGATTGAAATTGCAATGGTCGCTGATACAGTTGAGGATGGCCACCCAATAGAAGATTGTCCCTATGGGAAGGTTACCTAGCATCATAGTAGACATTGAAGGAATTTGAACTATTGCAAACTTCAAAGTGATTGAAATTGTAGATGATAGCAATCCCTAACTGGCACTGCTTATATTGGATTGGTCTTTTGATAATTTGGTGATAATCAATTTGAAGAAGAGACAAATGGTGTTCGAAAAAGATGATATGAGGCTCATTGTCCCTATAAACCCCTTAGAAGGAGTACACATATAGAGCCTGTCTGGGATGAATATTGCAACACAGATGTCAATAAAATTTATCAGATAACAACTAAGTAGGAAGATTGGATTAATCCCATTACATATGGAAAATTAGGTTGGGAACATGACAGTTCTTGCACTTTACATTCCGAGGAACAACTGGAAAATTGACATAATAGGTTATATGAAGTCTCTACCACAAAATCACTTCACTGCATAACTTTTGAGGCATGTGATTTTCCTTATTATGATGGGATCGAAGATGTAAACCTGTTTCTTGATGAATATGAAAGAAAAACACCAGAAGAACAAATGTTGTAAGCTTTGGATGTAGCTCTGAGGGCTACACTTGCTAGATGGTGGGGTACTCATAGAAAAAATATAGCAAATTGACAATAGTGTCGAAGATTAATGTGGATAAGCTTTGGCTCAATCAACATAGAAATAGAAGTAAAGTATGATGGTAAGGTTGATCCTCGGGAGCATATTCATTGCTGTAGTTTGATTTGGAAAGAAATTCCAGAACAAGAGTGAGTACATGGGTATATCCACACACTAGAAACAATTCCTACGAATTGGTATATTGAAACAAAACTGCGACATGGAACTTTGAACTAGACAAATTTGGTTGAAGGGTTCATACTAAAATTTATTTTTGACAATGATTGCCCGTGTATATAATCAACTCTTCAGGAAATCATAGCAAATATTTTTTAGAATGAATCTCCATTAACTTGGTAGCATGATTGGGTTGTGCGGTTATAAAATGCATTGGAATGTTATAATATCAATGCCAAAGAAGATGAAGATCTGTGCAATATTGATATAACAGAATCAGAAGGACATCATGAAGTTGTTGGACCAGAACCAGAAATACCAGATATAACGCAACCAGTAAAAACACAGAAAGTGAATATTTGGACAGAGGAAAACTTGAACTTCCCAACGATTGGAGACTATTGGGATGCATATATAGTTAGCAAAATCATAGAGCTGCTACATGAATACCAGGATTTATTCCCTACAAAAATTTCAGAAATGAAGGGCATATTAGGGGACCTAGGAGTTATGAGGATCCCTTTGAACCCTGACGCAAAGCCTGTGAAGCAAAGATCCTATAGGTTGAATCCGAAATATAAATAAAAGGTGAAGGGAGAATTAGATAAATGCTAGCAGCAGGGATCATCGTGCCCGTCAAAGAGTCTAAATGGGTAAGTCCCATGATAGTTCAGGGAAAAAAGTCTAAGGGAGACATCATAATTTGTGTTGAATTGAGGAAACTAAATCATGCATGTGTGCATGACCCCTTCCCTACACCATTTACAAATGAAGTATTGGACAATGTAAGAGGTCATGAGCCTATTCTTTCACATATGGATTTTCGAGTTACCACCAGATCAAAATTGCACCAGAAGATAGACATAAGAAAAATTTTGTAATAGAGTGGGGCTCATTTTAGTACACAACGATGCCTTTTGTTTTGAAGAATGTGCCAGCCATATTTTTTAGATTTGTAGTCACATAATTTAAGGAGTCATACACAAATTATTGGAAGTTTACTTTGATTATTGGACAGTCTTTGGGCTATTAAAGAAGCATATTGTGATCTTAAGGCTTATGTTGGATACATGTAGGCAGCTTCATATTTCACTAAACTTAAGGAAGTGTATATTTTTTGTGCCTTGTGGTGTACTATTAGGGCATATTGTGTGAAAATAGGGTTTACTGGTGGATCTCATGAAGATAGCAGTCATTGTGAAATTTCCATCATCGAAAACAGTGAGACAACTATGCACGACACTTGGACACATTGGCTATTACAAAAAGTTTATAAAGGGGTATGCACAAATAATTGTGCCAATTGAGAAGTTATTGAAGATAGATGTCACTTTTAAATGGGAAGAATAATGTCAGAAGAGTTTAGATATAATGAAGGAGAATATGGTAACTATGTCGATCTTAGTTTTTCTAGATTGGAATAAGGAATTTCACGTACATGTCGATGCATCTTACATAGTGTTGGGTATAGTGCTAGCACGACCAGGAGCAGGCTGAGTTGATCACCCCATAGCTTTTGCAAGAAGAAAATTGTGAAAGGTGAAAAAGAACTATACTACAATAAAAAGAGAAGGGTTAGATATGGTTTATGCATTACAAAAGTTTAGGTACTACTTGTTGGGAGCACATTTCAAGATGTTCACTGATCACTGCGCATTGAAATATTTGGTTAATAAGCTTGTTTTAGGAGGAAAAATTTGTCGATGGTTGTTGTTGTTCTAGGAGTACGATTTTGAGGTTGTAGTCAAGCCAGGAAGATTGAATGTCAGGCCTGATCATCTGCCAATATTGGAGATAGGAGAAGAACCCACCAGTATCGAAGATAACCTGCTCGATGGACAATTGTTTGCAATCATGGCCATAGATGATCACTTCACGGATATTATTCAATTTATGGCCACAAAAATGGCCCCTGCAGAGTACAATACATAACAGAAGAAGGATTTGGTGGTAAAAGTAGCTGATTTCACATTGATTACAAGGAAACTGTACAAAATGGGACTAGATGAAATACCATGAAGATACGTCCCAGAACATGAAAGGAAGAGTATTCTAGTAGAAGATCTTGGAGGAGTCACAGGTGGACATTATGCAGGAAAAGCCACTACACAAAAATATTGAGAGATGGGTTATGGTGGCCCACAATACATAAGGATGAAAAGGAGTTTTGTCAAGCGCATGATATATGTCAAAGAATAGGAAGGACATCTAGAATAGATGAAATGCCATTAAATCCACAGGTGACGTTGCAAGCATTTGAAAAATGGGCTATTTACTTTGTTGGACCTATTAACCCACTCGGAAATAAGACTGGCGTAAGATACATAATCACTGCAACTAATTATTTAACGAGGTGGGCTAAGGGACAACCAGTGAAGGATTACAACGCAGATACCACCACGAAGCTCATTTTTTAATACATTCTGTCTAGATTTGGGTGTCCGTATATATTAATGAGTCACCGAGGCACACATTTCTTGAATTAGACTATTGAGGCTTTGACTGAAAGGTTTCAAGTATACCATCAGAAAAATACCCCATATCACCCTCAAGCGAATGGGACAGTCGAAGCTCTCAATAAAATTCTTAAGAATGCACTCACAAAAGTGTGCAATGTGAACATAAATGACTGGGATATAAGGATTCCAATAGTGTTGTGGGCATATAGGACAACATGCAAGAGATTGATAGGGAAGACACCTTTTAGGTTGATATAAGGACAAGAAGCAATCATGCCTATGGATTACATTGTGCCCAGTTTAAGAATTGCAGCCTTCATAGACATGGAAGATTCTTATATAATGGAGGAGAGGATGGTGCAATTGCTTGCTTTGGAAGAGGACAAGTTTATAGCAGGTTTTCATCAACAAGTACAAAAAGCAAGGGAGAAAGCTTGGCATGATAGGAACATCAAGCAAAAGACATTCCAGGAAGGAGATGTTATACTCTTATATGATAGAAAATTCGTCAAGTTCCTAGGAAAATATAAGACACATTGGTTAGGATTGTATACCATCAAACATGTCTCTGATGGTGGCACAATTTAGCTTGCGAAGTTAAATGGTCAGATGATTCCACGATGAGTGAATGGTAGTAGGCTAAAGGTATATAGGGATGAATCTGTCCCTAGAGCTTCACACTGAAAGATGAAAGGAGAAGAGTCTTAATGCCACCTGTAGTTGAAAGTGAGCATTGGACTATAAACTACTCTGCAAAAGGGGACTTCGCTAAAGAAGGCTACTGCGTCATATTCAGGGGTATGTCAAAGTCATAAGGAACTATGCCAAAGGAGGACTATTGTGCCATATTCATAAATATGTCGAAGTCTAAAAGAACTACAATGAAGGGTAGATTACTACGTGATTGTTGAAGATAAACAAAAAAATATGACCGTTTCAAGGAAAAAGTTGTTGTTAAAAGGAAGTTTCCATTAAAAGGCATGGGAGAAACGCATTTATGAAGCACAAATGGTCAGATCTAGTAGCATACCTATATTAAATGAAAAATATATAACCTAATCATGAGGTTGGAAATTCAAATTTTCTATAAAAGCTATGTCCTACTCCACATTTTACATTTTCTATATGGAGAATTCAATTTGAGAATTTGCAATCAAGAGTGCGTCAAGTGTGTTATTGTATGTATGAGAGAATATTTGAAGAAAGTGCTCAAAAATTTGTAGAGAAATGGCTAACAGGAGTCATGGAAGCCTAAGTTGGTCACTCCAGAGCACCGAATGTACCCCTATCCCAAGGCGCGCGAGGTCATCGTGGAAACAAGTAGTTATAGAAGAATAGCCCAAGAAAAGAATTGAAAAGAGGCCAGCTAAAGCCTCTGGAGTAGAGCTAAGAACGTCCCCAAGGAAGAAGACAACAAAAGAGGAACAGACGAAGGCTAAGAAAGATAAGAAACCTAAGGAGAAGATGAATAATCTAGTACAACAAGAAGAACAAGAGGAAATCCATGACAACGAGGAGGAAGCTGAGATGACTTAGATGGAGATAGAGGGCACATAAATTCTCTCTGTGCTGCCACCATATTTTACACCAAGGAAAATGGGTGTGAATTTAGTTAAGGACCCAAAAGACACAAATTTCGGCACTTTCACACTACTGCTACCTGAGAAATTTCCATTCAAAGGCGAATTTCCGGGGAAATTCCCGCAATTAAAAATGGAGGATTGGGAGTTTAATGACAAAAGTAAACATCTGTAGTTCAAGCTGAGAAAGTATGTACACCAGGTCTATTATCCAAAGAGTGGATTTATGAGGTTAGTGTTGGACTAGTGGGCTGCAGGATTGCAGATATTAGTCTTTCTAAACATGCTATACGTGCCACACTTCGGTAGAAGCACATCGAACACAAACTTTGTTCGAAAATTACTAGTATTGGTGCATGAAGGATGCCTCTGGTTCATGAAGAGGATCCCACTTGATGAGATGTTGCTAAGAAGAATTATTGGGCTTCCCTACCAAGGGAAAGACCCCGTCGAAGAGTTCGTCAGAAAAAACTAAGACAAGGTAATGGAACAAACCATGAAGGATAAGTTTAGGATTATCAACAAGTCGCGCAGTTACAATATCAACTCTATCAGCAACTAAGGGGTGAGCTTCAACACACACATTTTAGCAGGAAAAATAATGACGAAGTGTAGAAAAAACGAAGTTCCTGCAGTCATGGTTTCTTTGGCTCCGCAGTGCAGTGCAGAGGTTCATTTCAACTGGGTCGAGTACTTATGCAAGGAATTTTCGGAGGATTTTCGCGATCACAGGAGGAAGGAAAAACATTTCATTATGTGTGGTTGATTTTGATCATCGATTTGTTAGCGTGGAAGGTATCGGAGGACTCACAATTTCTTCCAGTCGAAATAGATGTTTGTGAAGCCGCGTGGTATGCCTCACTGTGGCATACCAAGGAGTCGTTGTGCGCACAGGAGAACACAATGTTATTTTTGCTATTGGACATGGATTTTCACATGGTGGTGAACCAGTATCCCAGGTTATCACTTAAATTGTATGAGCAGTATCGCAACATCACAACGTTCAAGGCAGATTTCCACAGAGTATGCATCAAGGCTCGGAAGGATCCAATGGAGACATGGCACCTTATGTCATATTTGGTCACTAAAGATGACATGCTCGTAATAGTACAACAATGGTTAGGAAAATGGATGACCCCAACCATAGATGACACCGAAGCAGTAGGGGGCATTGCATAGCATGTGGGTCCAAGTGGGAAACAAAAAAAAAGCAGAGGAACCAGAGCTAGAGGTAAAGCCAGAGACAAAACATGATACCCAGGACCCTCTCAATGACGTAGATCCAATAGGGGAATCACCATTCATCATAAAAGAATAGGGTACCTACAGTAACTATGTCGGGTGCACGAAAGAAAAAAAAGGAGAGGAAATTTAAGGGCAGGATACCACTTGTCCTCATTGAGGGGGACGTCGGCGAGATTGGAGAAATGGTCCAAGAATTAATAGCAGAGACATGGAACAAGGTCGATGATCACTACAAAATGATCTTCACAGATGTGCAGCAAGGCATCACATAGTTATAGGTACTAGTGCAGACAACTAGACAATCGACACAGATAGGTCAACTACTGCAGCCAAAGTGACAGATAGAGTCGAAAATTGGATTAAGGATTTTGTAGATACCAGGTGGAGCATTACAGTTTTAATATACCAAGGACAGAGAGTGAGGAAGAGGGTGGGACCATGTTAACATGAACATTTTGGCACTTCCAACTCAGGCATTACACGAGTTCCATCAAAGTATTACATATGAATTGAAGGAGTGAGAACAACACACTTCACTGTTAAGCATTCAGGTGGAAAAGGAAAAAGATTCACTAAAGAAGGAGATCAATCAATTGATCAAAGAAAGGGATGAATCATGCCAACAACAACAACGAATAGAGGAAGCCATTGCCAAAACTTGTAGTGAATTTTTGGATGCAAAGGTATGCAAAGAAGAACCACCGACAGAGAAGGTCACGAAGCTCGGCCTCACGATAAAGGAGCCAAAGAATAAGCTCGCAAAAATAAAGTTTGAATATGAAGTGAAGATTTTTGACTTGCAAATAAGGTTGCAGCTAGTCACGCTACCAAAAGTGCATGAGAAAAGGGAGAGGGATATAATCTCCAACATAGTGGTGGATTGTGAAAAGTTACTAGCTGAGACCGTTCAAATTTTGGCCTCACTATAGGAGGATCCAAACATTCAGATGATTGAAGAGTAGCTACAGGAGAAGCAGAAGTAACGGGAAGAGATCCCGGCAAATGCGAATTCCATACCAGTATCACAGAGGCTCACCAGCATCACTGAAGGGAAGAATCTCCAGAAATAGATTAAATATCTTCGGAGGAAAGAGCATATTTTTACAAAAAGGACTCAGTCATGGCAGGATGAGGCCCTTCAACTTTCGCAAGCTGTAGATGAAAGACTCAAGGAACTATGATAGAGGGAGAAAGAAGTGTTGCAGAAGACTTCCAGACCAACCACAGAGGCATTGTTGGAAGAAGTGTGCTAAGAGGAAAAGTAGGTAGCAAAAATAGTCCACAAGTATAATGTCGTCTACAATAACATCGCAACAAAGATCAAGGGCATCGTAGCTGAGTGACTTAGGATGAGTCACATGTGAGTGTTGGGACCTATTGGCCGTGACCCAAATTGGTCTAGTTTTGGTCAAAGACTCCGCATTTTGAGGATCAGAGTGCACAGAGTCCGCAAAGTTCTATTTACTGCGCATGTCTAGGGGCTTTGGGTTGGGTCGAAGCCCCTCATTTTGTAACAGGTATTAGGGTTTTAGTTCGATGGTTTTGTTGATTCCATGGTATGTGGACCATGGTTTTTGTAGCAATGTAATGTATTTAAGGACATGTAATGATTTGTCGAAAATCAATCAGTATATGACATCATAGAGAGAGCACAAGTGATCTAGTCTTTTGTTCTATGTTTTGTGTCTTAAGGAAAGGTTCCACAGCTGACTGTGTAGAGGCCTTTGAAGATTATGCAACTGAGTACGTAGACCACTTGCAGCTGGGTGTGTAGGTCAAGAAGTTGTATGTACTGAAAGATCCATATTAATAAATAAGAATAAGTTTTGGTGAAGTTTTTTGTATCTGTATCTGTTATTTGTGTTTAATCTATTTATGTGAAGTAATTGCAAGTACTTGGTATGTTAGCGCAACTGTTATTGTTTTGTAATGTGTTTATATTAAAATTAATGTGACAAATTCTATAGTTAGAATACTTTGTGCAGTAATGTTATGAATGTTAGAAGAATGATTAAAGTACAAAAAAGTGAATTTAAGAGCCACTCCACATAGTCCCTCAAGGTTGTAGAAACCTGATTCCGCAATTAGCCATAGCCGCCTCGGGTGAGACTTCAACCTGCTTGTGGGTCATTGTAGAAAGGGAAAATTTCTGAGGATTTTGTTGGTGTGAAGTACAAGCTAAACTTGGGTCAAGCCCAACTGAGGCAACATGCATTTAGTACTACAATGGCCATCTCCTTGACAGACATTATTTCACCCAAATCTTGAAGTTGATCCTTTATTTAAGATATCTTCATAAAGTATGAGGCTATTCATTCTTATTTTGATATCCTTAGCTTGTAGAGTTGTTACCTTAGAGAGATAACTTCTCCTGTAGTTCTTACAGAAAACAAATCTACCTATTTCTCATATATTTCTTTTGAGGTGTCAAGTTTAGATACATATGGAATGAGGGGATCCTTGATGGATTCTATGAGAATCCTTTGAGCCCACACTTCCCCTTTAATAATATTTGCAAGTGCTTGAGCATCTTCTTTCACTTCTTTGGTGATAAATCCTTTGACATGATCCATAACCTAATTTTCAATGAGATTCAGATTTGTCCTCTTCTTCCATACAAGATAGTTTGAAGCCCCAACCAATTTATTTATTTCCTCACAAAAATACATTTTGACAGATTCAAACGTAAATATGCTTACTTGTGAAGATGCTTCTTCCACTTGTTACCTCCTTGAATTTTAATGATGATATAGTTAATAGAGAGCTTCTCCTTGATGAAGATAATTCTCTTCAAGAATGATCCTTGAATCCACAAAGAGGGAGATCACTTTAGATCACTTGATAGTGATGTCCTTATTGATAATGGGGACTTCTTGATGACGTCTTGAAGCTTCTTGGATTATATTCTTCAATTGTAAGGTCCTTGCTTTAACAAGAGGAAATTTCCTTAGAACTTTTGAAGATGATGACAACATCCCTGATGGTCTTCAAGAAAAATTGTCTTGTAGGTCTCTTAAACTTGAGTAGAGTCTTTGTAGTCTTTTGAGAATCCCAATATTTCTTCTAGTGTAGACTTCTTCTTCGATCTAGGGGTTTGAAACTTCTTTTTAGATCTTGACTTTTAATTTGGTATCCTTCAAGATTTGATCCTTGAGTGCTTGTGTGTATCTTGATGAGATGCCCTTTCCTTGATTTGTCCCCTTAGTTCTGATACCATGTTGAGAAATCTAGGGCATGGAAAATAGGAGATTTCTCTTCTAATGATAACTGCTTGTGAATTAGTTTTACTTATTTAGCTTAGTATCTATCCTTTACTTAGATTATTATAGTATTATTATTCATCAAAAAAATACCAATGCATAAAAAATAAAGAGATAAGAGACACATAATGTAGGCGATCATCCAAGGCCAAAACCTATCCAAATTGAGAGGAAAAACCAAGCAAATTATTCTTCTTATAAAGAATTCAATTGAAAAATACCAAGACCAAGTCCCTTGACCTATTTTCCTCTCCAAGACCAAGTTAGAAGACTCCATTGTTTAACTTCTTCTTCCTTAAGATAATGATAGTCAAAATTATTCCTCCTCCAACTTCCCTTAGTTAGCCTTCAGATTTCGCTCCTTGGCTCATATTTGCACTTATCATCCCTTCCTAGACTTAGTCCTTGAGAATTTTTGACCTTCAACCTTCTTCGCTTGAGATGGAGACTATCCTTCTTCAAATTGACTTGAGGATTTACTTGATTCCTTCCAAAATCCACCTTCTTAAGATAACTATAGTACCTTATCCCTTTCTGCAATATATAGTTATGAAATCTCACAGATGTGGAAGGGTTTTTCCATAAAACATATCCAAATGAACTTGGTTATCTTCCTCCTTCTTCGCTTCATGATAAGACTTCACTTTTTGTGATATTCACACCTTTTATTATTCATATTGCCTTGACTGAAATTGTGTGTCTAGAATGAAGGCCAAGCTTCCTATTTATAGTGGTTTTCCCATCAAATAAGCTGACTTTTGTTAGTGACAAGGCCCACGTGCCTTTCTAGAGATATATTTAGGCCAAATTGAAGGAGGTGCTTGAGCTTGGTCTTGGAGGGTCTTTTAATGACTCATTTACATATGTAACATTCCTAATAAGGGTATTTTATACACAACATTGACTCAATTGACTTTTATGATATGATAATAATCCTAAAGGCTTACAGTCAGAGCCTTAACTACGAATAAAATTCCTTGATCATGAAACCCATGATTCAAGCATTACAAAAATAATTTTATTTCTTCTTTACATCATTTCATAAAATCATAATTACACATGTCATTATGAAGACCGAACCTAGCTACACTTTTCAACAAGGAGCACTTGAGAAGTAGGATGTATGCAAAGGATGTACCTTGGGGAAGTACACAAATCCACATTCCATGATCACGAAAATTAAGCACATGCAGTCCTTGAAAGGATCCACTCTCATGTTTGTGGACCTTTCTCGATAGGCTTCACTTCCAGAAACAAATATTTTGTCATTTTTTAATTATTTCTCACAAAAGTGTTAGATCTTCTTCATGCAGAAGAAAGATGAGACATTCTCCAAGTTCATAGAATTCAAGGCATTGGTTGATAAAAAATCCAGCAAGAAGGTAAAGGCTCTTAGGAGCTATAATGGAGGTGAGTCGAATGAATTTATTTTATTTTTTTGCAAAATAAGGCATTCGACGAGAGTTAACAACACCCCATAACCCATAACACAATGGGGTGGCTGAGAGAAGGAATCGTAGAATTATGGGAGTAGTGAGGGCGATGCTTCATTATTAAGGCCTACCTCTGCATTTGTGGGTTGAAGCATGCAATACAATATTCTATTTGCAGAACCGAAGACCTCATCAAATTCTGGGCATGATTACACCAAAGGAGGATTTCTCGGGGAGAAATCCAACTGTGTCACACTTCAGGATTTTTGGATCCTCTGTCTACTGCCATGTCTCCAAAAAATAAAGGAAGAAGCTTGATCCGATAACAAATTTGGGGGTATTTGTGGGTTACATAGAAACTCCCCACAACTACCATGTGTACTTTGTATCATTCAAAATGACAATTCTATGAAGGGATGTAAAATTTGATGAGGAGAAAGCGATGTGGTGATCTCTTGAAAGGAAGCTTTAGAACCCACCAGAAGAGGATATTTTAGATCCAAAGGAGGAGCCTTAGGAAATTGTGGAGTGGCCACAAGTTGAGTAGAAAAGAGTGGAGACATCCACTCAAGAAGAAACATCCAAAGAGGTAGGAAAAGAACCAGGGAAGTTGATAGACTTGTGCAGGATGTGAGGGAGAATTTGGGAGCTCCTTCAAATTTGCATAGACAGAGAAGCCCACCTAATCGATACACTGATTATATGGCTCTAATTATTGAGGTTGTCTAGATTGAGCCATCCTCTTTCGAGAAAGAAATAGAGAAACCTATATGGGTTCATGCAATAGTGGAGGAATACAAATCCATTGTAAAGAACATTGTTTGGGAAGTGGTCCCAAGACTAGCAGATAAATCAATAGTGGGTTCGAGATGGATCTTCAAATTTAAGCATGCAGCAGACAAAAGCATAGAGAAGTATAAGGCCAGATTTGAGGCTAAGGGGTACTCTCAAGCTAAGGGCGTTGACTATGAGGAGACCTTTGCTCATGTAGCAAGGTACTCATCCATTATATCAATTCTTTGTCTAGCTGCGCAGATGGGGTGGAAGATCCACCAAATGGATGTAAGAACAACATTCCTCAATGGATCTATTGAGGATGAGGTGTACATCGAGCAACCAAAAGGTTTTGAGACGTTTGATTGACAGATTCATGTGTTTAGACTCAAGTGAGCATTGTATGGTATCAAACAAAATCCTCATGCTTGGTACACCAGGATCGATAGCTATCTCATCGATTTTGGCTTCACCAAAAGTGAAGTGGATGCAAACCTTTATCATATCTTGGTAGAAGGTAAATTGCTCATTATTGTCTTATTTATTGATGATTGGATTTGATTAGATCTTACAAAGAGGACCTTGCAAGAGAATTTGAAATGAAGGACATGGGTTTCATGCACTACTTCTTCATATATGTATGGCAAAGTGATGGGGAGCTATTTGTCTCTCAAGGCAAGTATGCAAATGATATACTACATAGATTCCCCATGGAGAGTTGAAAACCCATGGAGAGACCTCTAACGACCAACTAGAAGAAGGAGGATGCCACTTCAAGTGAGGAAGTGGATCCTACCATTAACCAATAGCTAGTGGGTTCAATGATATATATTGTGAACACAGGAACATATATGTGCTATTACTACAACAAAACATGCAATTTGTGCCATATTTAACACCATATTTTAGTGCATTTTTTTCTCAATTGGGATGAGAAATCTGGCTCTGTTGTACAAATTTTAAAGAGTCATTTTTTGCACCATTTGCATCTTTTTTTTACGCAAAATTTTGCAACATATTTTGCACCAAGATTTGCATTTAGTTTTACAAAAGGTTTTTCTTTTAGTTTTGTGCCATTTTCTACATCTATTTTTGCATCATTTTTTGCTTCCTGTTTTGTATCATTCTTTGCTTCTAGTTTTGTGTCATAATTTACATCAAGTTTCACAACATATTTTGCATCCGATTTAGTGCCTTTTTTTGCATCCAATTTGTGCCAGTTTTTGCATCTAGTCTTATGCCATTTTTTGCTTCTAATTTTGTACCTATTTTTACATCTATTTTTGCACTAGTTTTTGTGCCCTTTTTTGCACAATTTTTTGCATCCAATTTTGCGCCATATGTTGAATTTGGTTTAGCACCAAATTTTGCATCCATTTTTGCACCATTTTTCATCGAATTTTGCGTTTGATTTGTCTCTTTTTTTTGCACCCTATTTTGCATCTAATTTTGCATCATTTGTTGCATCCAATTTAGCATAATTTTTAACACCATTTCTTACATCCAATTTTGATCCTTTTGAGCGCCAAATTTGCATCCTAAGTTGAACCATGTGTTGTGTCCACCTTTGTATCCCATTTTGTGTCTAATGTTACGCTCGATTTTGAGCCATTTTTTTTGTCTACTTTTGCATTTGTTTTTGCATCAAGTTTTGCATCATTTTTTGTAACTCATTTTGCATCCAATGTTGCATCTCAATTTGCATCCAAATTTGAGCCATTTTTATGCCCATTGTTTCACCATTTTTTCTAATTTTGTGTCCAATTTTGCACCATTTTTTTATGTCCAATTTTGTATCATTTTTGGTGTCTAATTTTGCATCCAAATTTGCATCCTTTTTTTTCTGCCACATTTTGTGTTCACATTTGCATCTCATTTTTCACCTAGATTTGAGTTTGAAATTGCATCTAGTTATGCAAAATTTTTGGCATCCAATATGGTATCCTTGGTTTCACCCTTTTTTAGTCCCATTTTGCATTTTGTTTTGTGCCTTTTCTTACATCCTTTTTTACGCCCAATTTTGCATCTTAATTTTACACCATTATTTGCATCTTCATTTTGGTGTCCATTTTTGCGTCCTTGTTTGAGCCCAATTTGGTATCCTTTTGTATGCCCTATTTTGTTCCCTTCTTTGTGTCTAGTGTTGCATCCTTTTTTAATTCTACTTTAAAACCCTTTTTGTGTCATTGTTTGCATCTTGTTTCGATGGATAGTTTAACATCCAATTCTACTCCCAATTTTGTATCTATGGTTATATCCACTTTTGGCTTCTTGTTTAAAGCTGTACTTTTATTTCCATTTATAACCCCTTTATGGGTTAATTTTACTAATTTCAATTAAACAGTGAAATATATTACAGTTTCTAAATATCATTTAAGAAAATATCACAATTCAAATTTATAACATAATATTTGTAAACAAATTTAAGGGTAATTGACAACATTCATAAAAAAAACAGTGTCATCATATATAACAATTCTCCATAAAAAAATCATTGAAAATTTTCAATATACATATATGACTACTAAATCAACACCTATCGCAAATATCATTATTCCAAGATAAATTCACAACTTTACATCCAAAAATAGTAATATCATCATACATAATGATTCTCCATAAAAAAACATTGACAAATTTCAACACATATATAAAGTAAAAAAATAATACTAATAATATCCTCATTATCTATGCCTCAGGAAGATACCAATCAGGCCCAAAACATGGAGGAAGAACCAGAGAGCATAGATCTACATGGCCTGGACATCATAGAACTGGAGCTGTGTTGCCAGAAGAAAGCATACAAAAAAATCTCCGATTCTGACATAGATAAGCTAGAAGTGGTCATCTCCAGAGCGTTTCATCAACACCAGCTCGGTATTCAATCGGGCGGCACCTGGGAAAGCAATCCGCGACCAAAGGACACAAAAAAAAGAGGAAGGAAGACAGATCTCCAGAGAACAATAGAGATTGGGAAAATCCTGGTAGACTCAGGTAGATATGCGAAGCTGACGAAGTACTACAGCCCCACCCAAAATAGTTAAAATATGAAGCTCGTATCATGGAATGTAATTGGGCTCAATAGCCCAGGAAAATCCAGAATGTTAAAAAATATGATTAAGATGGAAGAACCCCATATGTGTTTCCTCCAAGAAACGAAATGCAACAGCGACAGGCTGAGCATAATTCTCTCAAAAGCCTGGCCAGGGTGCAGATCAGTGGCTGTG
The DNA here is from genome assembly GCA_000404065.3 of Pinus taeda. Lineage (NCBI taxonomy): Eukaryota > Viridiplantae > Streptophyta > Pinopsida > Pinales > Pinaceae > Pinus > Pinus taeda. Next base: position 48,186 of record APFE031538202.1, on the reverse strand, counting down.
GATGCTACAGGAGCCTCGGGAGGGCTTGCAATTGCATGGAACCCCCAAACTATTTCGCTCACTGACTTCCACGCCTCTCATCACCTTATACAAGCAGCCTTCCACATCCTTGGAACCAACATCCATGGGAATCTATCCAATGTCTACTTTCCGTAGGACACTGGGAGTAAAAAGGCGCTCCTCGATACCATCGAAGCGCTAAACAGAAATAGGCAGCATCCACTCTGGATCACTGCAGGGGATTTCAACATGATAACCAAAATGGAGGACAAGGTAGGAGGTAGATCTCAACTGGAGCCGGAGGTTGATCACTTCAAGAACTTCATACAACATGCCTCTCTCATAGATATGCCATTCTGCAATGGTTCTTTCACCTGGAGCAATCACAGAGGTGGCAAACACGAGATCACATCTAAACTAGATCGCTTCCTGATCTCGGATAACGCGGTTCATCTAGGAGGCGACCTTACAGCAGAAATCTTGGCTCACTCAGGATCGGACCACTGGCTAATAGCTCTCCACTGGCAAAGGCCAGGGGATAAGACCAAAAGGCCCTTTAGATTTGAAGGATTTTGGCTAACGCATCTAGCATTCAAGGACTTCATCAAAAATACCTGGGCCTCCTTCATCCCTCCAGAAGGCTCAAAAATGTTCCAGCTTCAGCAAAAAATCCGCTTTCTAAAGAGTCACCTAAAGTGCTGGAATCGAGAGACCTTTGGCAACATATTTGAGGCTCAACGGGAGCTCAATGCGGAGCTGAAGGTTCTCCACCAGGAAATCATAAATGCAGGGCACACAGAGGCCACCTTAGATAGAGAACGACACATAACTAACCAGCTCGAAGAAAGAAGGAAGCAAGAGGAAATCTACTGGAGGCAAAAATCTCGGATACGATGGTTAAAGGAAGGGGAGCGTAACACCAAATTCTTCCACCGAACCACAGTGCAGAGGAGGATGCACAATCAAATTCCATTCATCCTTAACCAAGAAGGGGTCAAAGTTGAAGAACATGAGCAAATAGAAGAGGTCCTTCTCAATCACTTTCAGCAGGTACACCAAGAGCAAGCGGTGGATCGGCAAAGGGTGATTGGAAGAATCACCAGCAATATCCCCAAACTGGTAACTGAGCAGCACAACGAAATACTCATGAGCCCAATTCAAGCCCAGGAGGTCGATGAAGCGATGGCACAGCTCAAGGAAGGTAAGGCCCCCGGACCAGATGGGTTCACTACCACGTTCTTCCATGCTTTTTGGGACATGATTAAAGAGGAGGTCTGGCAAGTTGTAGAGGAGTCCAGAGCTCTACGCTGGCTGCTCCCATCCCTTAACTCCACTTTCATCACCCTCATCCCCAAAGAAGAGAATTCCATAACTCCTGAGAAGTTTAGACCCATAGCCCTCTGCAATGTCCTCTATAAAGTCATCTCCAAGGTCATCGCCAACAGATTAAAACCCCTTCTACCCATGCTCATCTCTCCGGAGCAATCGGGCTATGTAGAAGGGAGACAGATTATGGATGGCATCATATTAACGCATGAAATCATCCATTCTCTCAAACTTTCCGAGCAAGCCGGAATGTTACTTAAGCTTGACCTATCCAAAGCCTTCGGTAAGCTTAGCTGGTCCTACATTCAACACATGTTGAAAGCCTTCGGATTCTGCCACTCTTAGGTTTGCTGGATCATGAGTCTCATCTCCTCCTCTCATTTTTCCCTACTTGTCAATGGTCTTCCTTCCCGCCCCTTTAAACCAACCAGAGGCATCAGGCAAGGGGATCCCCTCTCCCCCTTCCTCTTTGTTATTATGGCAGAAGGACTTGGCAGGCACATCAAGCAGGCCCTCCATTCAAATTAGCTAAAAGAAATATCCATCCACAACTCCCCAGCCTCCTCCCATCAACAATTTGTCAATGACACTATGCTCTATGGCTATCCCTCTGCGCAAAAAGCATCTCGGCTGAAATCCCTGCTCAATGATTTTTCAGAAGCCTCTGGCACTCATGTCAACAGCTCCAAATCCCAAATCTTTTTCTTCCACACTCCCCCACCGGTCAAATCTGCCATCACCCGCATTTTGGGCTTCCAGGCAGCTTCCCTCCCCTCCACTTATCTTGGAGCTCCCCTTACAGCCTCGGCCATTAAGCAACCTGCCTGGCGAGTCCTTCTGGAGAAGCTAGATTCTAAACTCAACTTATGGACCCACCGTTCCCTCAATCTTGCCAGTCGAGTTGTGCTAATCAAATCCATACTTCAAGCCATGCCTCTCTATCTTTTCTCTATCCTTGCAGCTCCAAAATGGGTCTTGAAGAAATTAAGAAACATTCAGAGGGATTTTCTATGGGGAAGCTCTACTACTAATCACAAGTGGGCTTTAGTGAAATGGGATACTGTATGCAGGCCTAAAAGCAAAGGAGGCATCGGGCTCAGAGATCCCGAGAGCAGTAACACCATCATGAATGCCAAAATATGGTGGCAATGGTTAGCCAATCCAGAGAAGTTGTGGGCCAACATTTGGACGGCCAAATACACTAACAACATGCCCTAAGCTGAGCTCATCAGATTCAAGCCTACCATCAGTGGCTCACTTATCTGGAATGCCGCCAAGCAACATCATCAGCTCATCCAGAAGCACAGCTTCTGGGAAATACGGAATGGGCAAAGTGCCAGATTTTGGATGGATGCATGGAACCAACAGCCCAAACTTTCTAATATTCTATCTCCAAGGATAATACCGGAAAGACAGGAGCAGTAGCAGGCAACAGACCATCAATTCTGGGTGCAGGACACGGTAAATGGATTCAGACAATGGCGCCCGAGCAACCAAATCACCACAGACGCAAGCGTGCAGGAGGCACTAGTACTAGAAGAAGAGTTAAAAAAGATAAGCATCAGATTGGTGAACAGTGAAGATATTCTCAGATGGGGATACCTCCCCAAAGGAACCTACTCAAAGTCTGAAGCATACAATCTCATAGGAGACTCCACCATTAGACAGGACCCTCTGTGGGACCGAATTTGGGGGTTCAAAGCCTGGCCAAAAATTTCACATTTCCTATGGTTGGTGGGACATAAAAAAATTCTCACTTGGGATAAGCTAAGGAAGCGAAACTTCCATGGGCCCTCAATTTGCCACAATTGCTTTGAAAATGAAGAAACCTTACAGCACCTTCTGGACACATGCCCAATCACCAACAAGCTATGGGATCAGATTGGCTTCAGATGTCGAAGATGATGCAAAGGATCTGGAGACATCATTGACACTATCCGCCACTGGCCAAAATGTCCCTATAACTGTGAGATCCTTAACCACTTGTGGAACATCATTCCTGGCATAGTAATATGGAACATATGGAAAGAGAGGAACAGGCGGATCTTCAAAAACCAAAGCTCGCCCACAGAAGAAATCTGGAACAGACTGCATTGCAACCTCAAAGAGACCATGCTTCTAAAATCATGGACCATGGAAGACCTCCCTACCAAGGACAACGAGAAAAACATCCTGGACAACTGGAAGCTAGAGCTGCCTCAAGGAAATGCTATCCAGAGGACAACGAAAGGTAATGACAAGGAGGACAAAAAATGGATCGCTCCACCCACTAACTCTTACAAACTAAATTTTGATGGAGCATCTAAAGGAAACCTCGGGCCAGCAGGCTATGGAGGTATCATTCGTGATCACAAGGGCAGCGCCATCCAGATTTACTTCGGTAATATAGGATGGGACACCAACAACTCTGTGGAGTTGGAGGGTCTCTGGCAAGGGCTCCTAGAGGCCAAACGTCAAAATCTTCAACCCCTCATAGTGGAAGGAGACTCCCAGATTATCATCAGAATGGTCACCCGCATTCACAATGGCTCTCAAACCAGAAAAGTAGCTGACAGTTGGAGGCTAGAAGCCAGGCTACACAACATTGCTCAAGAGCTGCACAACCATAGAGCCCTCTCCTTTCACCACTCCAGAAGAGAAGGGAACAAGGTGGCTGATCTCCTAGCTAATATCGGGGTTGAAAGCCACCATCCTTTCCAAGCAGGAAATTTGGACATCATCCCCAGCACTCATCAGATCCAGGAATGCAAGAAGCTTCTTCAAAGTGACACCGAATCCCCGGTTGCCGGTGACAGCAGGACACAGTGGGCCGAGCCACATGGTTGCCACGTGCCGCCCCATGCGAATTAAATACCACAGAGCATTGGCCATCAAAGGTTTAAGATGGTAGGGTGCAAGCTCAACGCATTCAATGCGGAACAGATTGACGGGATGGAGGATTTCAGTTGGCACTCAGAACAATGGAATGACGATAAATATCCGGCAGGAGATGGAGAAAAGTTGAGGTATTTCGAAATTCTCTGTCACAGTGGTGTCTTGCTACAGTTGCAGAGGAAGGCCTGCTGCTGGGCGCGGCGCACGCCATTACAGGAGGCCCTCTGGACCTCTCGACACTCTGACTCAGGGAGGGGCTCAAAGAATTCTGGAAGCTCCTCAGAAGGCAGAGAGGCAGTCTCAGAGGTTCGGGAGGCAAACTCTGAGGACTGGATGGCATTTTCAGGGGCGTTGGGGGCAAATTCAACGGGATTGGCAGCGGAATTGGAGACACGGGTGGCCAGTTCAGAGCAGAAGAAGAAGAATTGGGAAGCTTTGGGGTCAGAAACAGGGGAACTTTGGGACAATTCGAAGGTGGTGGTGGTGGCGGGAAGGTGCGGGCGACGAATTCTGGCTGCGGGGAGGCCAAGCGACCCGCTCCAAGCACGCACAGGTGAAAGAGAATTGCCCATGGCAAGGCTACGTCATCGGCAGCCTTGCAGAAGGGGTTCTGGTTGTGGTTCGGGCCGTGGTTAGGGTCGTGGAGGGGCAGAGTGGGAGCACCACCATTGCTGCTGCTGCTACTGTTACCGGCAGGCAAGAGTCGCGCCACTCCATGCAGAGCAATTCCTGGAGGTTGGGGGGGCAAAAGATGAGGGGCTAGCCCTCCCTGCGTTTGGCTCAATGGTTTTCACCCTGGGTAAATCCCGGGACAATTAGGGAATTAGTGCTCATGTATCTGTGCTCTTCATGCAAATTCTAGAGGGTGCTAAAGAGGAAACGCCTCCAGGAGGGGAGGATCCACCCCCGACGGGCTCTGGGCAAGCAGGCCCCTTGCCGCCTCCACCGAGTGGGGAAGGAACCTCAGGGAAGGCGATCATGGCCGACACCTCCACCCCCCAGGCAACGAAATCTCCAGACGCAGCCAAGTGGGCTGCCATGTGGGAGGGCATCCCAGAGGGTCAGGGATGGTGCACCATTGTGGAGGAGAAACCTCCTGCGGACGAGTAACCTTCTAGTGCGTGCTCCAGCTGCCGCCATCTTCACTCAGCTCAGGTCCAGAACTTGGTGTGACGCTAGTCATAAGGTTCGGGTTAGAATTCGGTCTGTTCTCCTGTTGTTTTTTTATAAATGTCCAGTCCATTTTGGTCATGTTTAGCTTCAGTGTGTCGGTTAATATCAGTCCCCAGTTAGTCAATGAAGACAGCCCCTGCGTGGGTTGGATCACGTATGAGTAAATCGAGAAGTCTGAGTCTGTTTTGGCATTTTGGAACGGTTTTGTGCTTGAGTCAGTCTTTCAGGGGCATTTGGAAAACTTGGTGGATGCTACCCCTGCGCGGGAGCTTTTGGGTCAGTCTGCTTCACCCATGGCACCACTGGTGGCCATGGATGTCATGTTAATTCCTGCTACTCTGACTGTAAACTTTCATATGTACATATAATATAAATATTAGCTAGTTTACTGAGAAAAAAAAAAAAAAAATCCTCATTATCTATAATCAAATCAACTAAGATTCAAATGTGTGATATCATATCAAAATATTTCATGAATATCATTATTCTAAGGTAAATTGACAACATCCATCCAAAGATAGTAATATCATCATACATAATAATTCTCCATCAAAATAATGTTGATAATTTTCAATATATACATAAAATAACATGGTAATAATGATAATATCATCATCATATTTAATCAAATCAACTAAATGTCAATATATGATTATCAAATCAAAATGTTTTATAGATATCATTATTCTAAGCAAAATTCACAACATCCTTAAAAAAATAAGAATCTCATCAAACATAATAATTCTTCATAAAAAAATGTAAACAATTTTCAACATATTCATAAGGTAACAATATAATACCGATAGTATCATCATCATTATTCGAATCAACTAAAATTCAAATGTATGATTACCATATTAAGACATCCCAACTAAATATAAAAAATATGCATGGCTAGCTAGCACCACGAAAATCATAGTCAAAATCATCCTCATGATCATTTCCATGATCATCATCTTGACTGTTGGTGTTCAAATATGATTTATAGAATTCACCCTTTTCCCACATTAATTGTAAATCTAGGGCTCGTCTTGTTATTTCAATGCTATCGTGCAAAGTCTATGCAGGCCATAGTTTCCCTACCCAACATTGAACATTCAATCAACAATATAACAATGAGTAACAATGAGAAATAATAGTAATAGCAATCAGAGTAACAACAAATTAGTTTTACAGCAACACAAACTTAATGAACCATTACAGTGATAAATAAATAATCACAATAGAAATAAATCTACACACATCACTAATCCAACAACACCTGGTTAGGAGAGTGGCCTAACTCTCTAATCACAGTTGTGGCAAAAATATTGAAGGTTAGATAATACTCAGAAGATCAAAATTGCATTAATCAAAAGGAAAATACATAGATATTTTGTTACATTCACAAAGGAAAACCTTCAATAGCTGATATGCTCTGTATAAGTGTTATCTCCCCTTTCTCTCCCATTTGTGTCTTTTAAATATAGAAACAACAAAGGGAAATTTGGAACAAATTGATTACAAAATGATTTCCCATAAAATTTAGATTGATTACAAAATCTCCACAAGAAATATGAGATCTGAGATATCTTTCCATCATGATTCAACTAGAACAAATTGAATTTGGTTATTGCAATTGGGACAATTTGGAAAACGACGACAATAGAAAGTTTGTGAATATGTCCTTTGAAGAACCTTTATTTTCTCTCAATCCAGATCGAATTTCAGAAAAATTCTCACTAGAAAACCAACTTGTTCCATTCTGCACAAAACCCATGTCTCATATTTTTAAGATTTTTCTTCGTTTTCCCGTAACATCTGATGCAAAATTGTCACATTTTATCCCAACGAATTTCTGAGTTGGAATATTTGATTATGAGTTGAAGATCAAATTTGCAATCTAGAAAAGATATTGGAGGCTAAAATCGTGAGTGATGTTATAAAAAAATCATCAAATATACAAGTCCAAATAAAAAAAGAATTTGTAGATTACACAATCAACATGTTTTCCTCAATCTTGAATTGCATTTAGTGTGGTTCAATTGAATTGGATTTAGAGTACCCACTTTTGAACATCATGGTTGCAACTTTAGTGTGGTTCAAATTTTTGGAACTCTTGTTGGATGTGACAAAACCTATAGGTTACTTTGATTGCATGGAGACTTCACATATGATACTTACATTTGGTCGAACAATATTCAAGTAATATTGACATTAGACATTTGTATTGTATCCTTGTTTCTTTCTTGGTCTTCCCATCAATTTGTCATATTGGCTCTATCCTAAGATAAATTAATTACAACCAACATTTTTCAAATAGTTGAATTGATGGTTTCCCTGTATGCCACTGATCATGTTATCCATCTAATCAATATAATGAATCCAAGTCAACGTATGGTACACAAATACATGATTTCTTTTCTGTATAAAATGTGTTACAAAAACTCACAAAAATATCTAAAATCCACCATGGAGTCACAAATGAAGGGTATTTATGCAGTCACTTTTAATGGCTAAACTGGATTTGAATCAAGCGTGGTTGTGGTAAATTGCAGATTGGATGCCATCAGTTTGACCAAATGCCTAAAAGGAATGTCATCTCATGGAGTGTAATGATTGCTGGATATAGAATGCATGGCAACAAGCCAATGAAACTAGCAACAACGGAATCCAAATAATTCCATTAATGCGTCGGGAATGGGCAAACCATAACGAAAAGAAACAATAGTCACTCAAAATTCCAATAAATGACCTTAAGAAAAAAACAAAAGTTTACCTTCAAAATCGGGAAATGGAAATTCATGCAAGTAGGAAAGTTGAAGGTTGTTATGCCAACACTGCAAACAAGAACAAGGAAATTATTGTTATTTCCCATTGTCAAGTACATCAGGGCTTGTAATTAACACTCTGATAACTACATTACCAGTCTATGTGACATAAAGGAGGCGAAGCTGTAAATGATTTATGTGAAATCTAAACCAGGCGAAGCTGCAAATGCCTCCTGTGAAATCCAATCCAGAATGAGAGAATGAAAATTTTGCATAGCTTTGAAGTCCTAAGAAATTGTATATTTTAGAAACGTAGGAGTTCATGGATGTTTTTGAAAAAGGCCCAAAGATAATGGAAACATGTGTTAGGTGTGGTTATAAAATCTAGATTTTATAATAATTATATTTATAGGTAATTATTTATTAGAAATCTACCCAATTGTATTTACACAAAAAATTATTGAATGTTTAACTTTTTTTATAAATCTAATAATAATAAAACCAAATCCATTCAATAATAAAAATCACTAAGGGAAAAATTAGTGTAATATGAAGCATTGTTGCTTTTGTTTTTTAAATGGGCCACTTTCCATGGTTAGGAAAAACCTAAAAAGTAATGTCAACTATTTTTGTTTTTTTAGAAAGGAAAATATTTATTATGGAAAAATCCATAAATAAGGAAAAGAAAAAAATCGATAACTAATTTTATTTTATTTTTGAAAATTTGATTTTAAACCACATAAAATTAGTGATCCACCAATAAAAAATTAGAAATTTAAATTTTAAAAATTCAAAAAATAATTTTCAATTTCTGAAAAAATGAGTTTAATATTAATTTTCCGAAAACTTTAATAAACTTTAGAAATAGTTTCAAAAAAATTACAAATTAATTAATATTCAAAGCATTTTGACTCAAGATGATTACAACATACTCTGCCTTCGACAAGTATAAAAATAACTTAATGCCATGTGTTGTGTCGCTGAGATGGATATTATACATCTCTTCCTTGCTATGTTATAGAATGCACTTGGGTTTTCTTAATGCAATAAAATTCATTTTTCTCTTCATTATATCTTGAGATGTTCAACTTGCACGTAATAAAACAATAAGTCAAAATAGGTTTGCCTTTATCCTTTTTAGATCTTTGTCCCCATTAATCTTTGTCTTCATATATTAATTGTCTTATGGTGGCCTTGAGTGGTCACTCCCATTAGTTGCATGCTTTTTAGTTGCCTTTTAGTGACATCTCTCATGCTTGATAACATGTTATTTAATTTATGAAAAATTGTTATTGTCCATATTATTGTTAAATATTAATATTAAATATGTTGGTTTTGAGCATGGTTTAACAAAATGTTCCAAAAAGGTATATAGACTGTCTTTTATAATGTAATGATTCATTGCTTGATGAAATTGTTATGGATATTTTTTTTAGTATATTAACTTGTATATGATAAAGTCAAAAGTCACCTCTTTTTGAGATTTTCATTGGTCAATTTCCCTTAAGGCCATCAAGTTCACCATTCTGTCCTAGGTTAAGGAAATATAGGAGTCACAAAGTGGCATTGTCCAAGCACTTAAATCTTGAAATATGTTTTGTTTTTATTCACATTATACTTCCTTTGTGTGTAAATTCTCCATGAAAATAATCTCATGGAACATGAGAGGCCTCAATAGTAAAGGAAAACAAAGAATCCTAAAAGAAAAATGGTACGCAAAGCACCCATCAATAATGTTGATACAAGAAACATAAATATTAAGTAAGGTTATACCTTGTATAATTAGCAAATGGGGGAGGAATTTCCAAGTAGGTGATTGATGGTTAGAGATACTTGGGTGGAATGGTTATTATTTGGAATGATCAAGACATCAAGGTTACTAATATGTTTACCTCTTTTCGCATTATGACAATACAATTTCGGTTAATTGACATCGTGTAATACTACCATGTATTCAATGTCTATGGCTCCAATATCGCAAATGGAAAAACTCTATTTCTCAATTCTATTTCCAGCATAAGTATTTTGCACTCCCCATATCCATGGATTATTGGGAGTGACTTCAATATTATCAAGTCTCTCAAGGAAAATAAAGGACGAATCACAATGTTTACCAAGAGATTTTCTAAGCTATACCATCAAATCCCTAAAGTAGTCTCCATTAAAGTTCTCAAGCAATGAGTCTCCAGCCCACACATGTGGATCAATGAGATTTAATACATGTGTGTGTGGTTGTTACTGGGAATAGTGTCCACTCGGATGCTGCTATTCCTACTAAGATGGGTGGCTATCTTAGAAACAAACAAGTAAAGTCTACTATTGTTTTCTTTTATGAAAATGGGCAAGAGGAGAACCAAGAAGAACAACCTGAGTCTTGCGCTTGATTTCCTCTCCTTCTTGATAGAGCTTCGCCGCTTCTTCTTCGTCTGCCCAGCTTCAAAAAGAACCTGTGGAATCAAAGCAACATGCTACTATCAAGAAACAAAGATCTATATTCATAAATAATACACGATCAGATGTGTATTAACCATATAAATGCATATATAAACAAGTACACAAGAATATGGAAGAAAACAAGAATAACTTTATTAAGATGAAAATTAGCAAGAGGATTACAACCATATGTTCTAACCCAGCATCATCCTCCAGCTGGAAAGCCCTTCTTCACCTCAAGCAAAGCTTAGATCACCCAACGCTATGAATGTACACTAGAAAACCAACAGCACTTCTCTATAAGATAAAAATTCCAGCCTCTGGATCTCTCTCATGAGGGATCCATATATAGATGATTATAGGGAGGTGAGTCGTCTTCTGGGGTCTTGATTAGTGTCCTCTCTCTGATAGTTCCTGCTTCCACTTGGAGAATGATGATCTCTTACTCATCCTTGGTCGAAAAAAGAGAGGCAAGTGTTAGAGGGGAAGCTTTTGGAAGATTCCATGATCTTCCACCTCGCATTTTGTCCCTGCCATTTGTCCATTCCCGACCATCACACCCTATAGGGGAGCAATTCAGTATGCGTCGCACCTTGTACACTGGGAAGGTGATATGCATCGCACCCTCTGCATTGGGTTTTCAGTATGGTCCAGTTTTGACCATTTATGAGCAGTTTTCAGTGGAGAAATTCTCGGAGATGAATTAATCAGCTGACCTTGTTCCTTTAGGAAGTGAAGCAACACTTTTAGGGACTTAGGAGCCCTCAGTTTATGGACATTTATGATTGGGGTTGAAGTGCCCAAAAATGTCTATAACAGTTGCCCCCTAATGCATGAGGTCATTAATCTTTCTGATGTCGGGCGAAATGCTTTACTATGAGGATCTTAAGTTTTTCCGGGCTGGGAGGTGACCGGTAATAAGATACAATACAATACATTATTCTGACAACATTTTTTCATGATCTAGATGAGGCAGGCATTCCCATGCTCAGATTTATAAATTCATTTTCATGTACATAGGACAGACAACCGCCTGTGTGACAGACTGATGATATGGACTCATCATCCTTTGATTTGGATGATCATTTGTTCGGCAATGATGTACACTAGGTGTCTTTATATTCTTGAATATATCACAGCCCGGATGGATGAAACTAGATCCGGGGTCTTCAAAACTCGTTCAATATTCACCCGGAGTACAAGTCGATCCATGTGAAAAATGTTCTGGAGTTGAACATGGAAAGACATCGCCTGATTACCAGCCAATGATGTAAGCTGTTAACAGGCGCGAGAGGAATCACCAATAATGACAATGACCCTCAAGGTACTACAGTACAATTCATGTGGTGTGAAAAATGACTTAGCGTCGAACACCACGTAAAATCTCTCGGTCGAAGGCCATTGACGTAAACATGTGGCCGAAAGTGAGAAACTTGCCATTGAGGCATGTAAGCTTCAAAGTACTGAAAGGGTTGTTCCTAAGTCAAATTCTTGGATAATGAGCTGATGTTGACAAGAAGCGACCTGTCACAGGAGGACCTTAGTGAATCCCATATCAATGACACGGAACGAAGCAAATGATTTTGGAGGTGAAAACAGACTGACGATACAGGGTTTAGGGTGGCGGTCATGAAGGAATGAAGCATGAATATAATGCAGTGGGTGAGACATAGGTGAATTGTCTGGATGACTTCTCTTGAACATATCGGTGGCACTGACGATGGATTGGTAGCGTTAACCCCAAAGATGGATGGTGTGATGGACCAATGGCAATGACCAGTGAATGAAACAACCCAACCCAACATGGATGCAGAAGGAAAGTGTCATGTTCAAGAGCGACTTGCTACCAATAAAGTTTCTTCAAGTTTTCTTCCCAATTTTCCCTAGTCATTGCTAACCAGTAC
>APFE031538202.1:12270-32548 GCA_000404065.3 Pinus taeda | reverse complement strand
ATTGCTTTCTAAAACTGAAAATGACAGCTACGACACTTTCAGATCTAGAGACGACAGTTCGACTATGCTACTTTTTTGCAAAAGAGAATTGAAAATGTCGCACAATACATAAAAAACATTTACAGTTCTTTGCACTAAGGAGGCGGAATAATGTAAGAGAAGGGGGTTTTCACATAAGTACACTAACTACAGATAGCAAAACTCCTGAATAGGACTGAAAACAGTGAGAAAAAACCACAGTCAGAGGGTAAGGTTAACCCTCCTTGACCATCGCACTTGTTACATAGTGAAACTAGTATGCAGCGCACCTACTGCACTCGGGAAGTGCGATGCATATAGATTGCCTTGAAGGCAGGGTGCGATGGTACCAATGCGAGACTTTAAACATGTTTTCACTCAGTTTGAAATTTAGTTCAGGTGTTTAGGCCAAGTAAGTAATGCTCAATGTATGTAAAACACAGGGGTGATCTAAGAGGTTACTAGAGCCACCACTTAGGGCAATTAGATTGCTTGCAGATCTATTGTTTAATTCATAAAAAAAGCCCAGAGATAGACTGAAGCAACATTGATCTACTTTTCATCTGTATAATAAATGTAGTTTGAAGGCTAGCTGGCTTGACTTCAGGCTTCGTCTGTAAGTTTATAAAAGAAACAAGGATAGATAGGCTAACAAGTAATTTGGGTTCGATCCCCAGTGGAGTCGCCATTTTGTTACCAGGAATAGTGTCCACTCGGATGCTGCTATTCGCACTAAGATGGGTGTCTATCTTAGAAACAAACAAGTAAAGTCTACTATTGTTTTCTTTATGAAAATAGACAAGAGGAGAACCAAGAAGACCAACCTAAGTCTTGCGCTTGATTTCCTCTCCTTCTTGATAGAGCTTCACTGCTTCTTCTTCGTCTGCCTAGCTTCAAAAAGAACCTGTGGAATCACAGCAACATGCTACTATCGAAGAAACAAAGATCTATATTCATAAATAATACAAGATCAGATGTGTATTAACCATATAAATGCATATATAAACAAGTACACAAGAATATGGAAGAAAACAGGAATAGCTTTATTAAGATGAAAAGTAGCAAGAGGATTACAACCATATGTTCTAACCCAGCATCATCCTCCAGCTAGGAAGCCCTTCTTCACCTCAAGCAAAGTTTAGATCACCCAACACTGTGAATTTACACCAGAAAACCAACAACACTTCTCTATAAGATACAAAATTCCAGCCTCTGGATCTCTGTGATGAGGGATCCATATATAGATGACTATAGGGAGGTGAGTCATCTTCTGGGATCTTGATTAGTGTCCTCTCTCTGATAGTTCCTGCTTCCACTTGGAGAATGATGATCTCTTACTCATCCTGGTCGAAAATAGAGAGGCAAGTGTCAGAGGGGAAGCTTCTGGAAGATTCCATGATCTTCCACCTCGCATTTTGTCCCTGCCATTTGTCCATTCCCGACCATCGCACCCTACAAAGGAGAAATTTAGTATGCATCGCACCTTGTACACTGGGAAGGTGATATGCATCGCACCCTCTGCACTGGGCTTTCAGTATGGTCCAGTTTTGACCATTTATGAGCAGTTTTCAGTGGAGAACTTCTGGGAGATGATGTAATCAACTGACGTTGTTCCTTTAGGCAGTGAAGCAACACTTTTAGGGACTTAGGAACCCTCGGTTTATGGACATTTATGATTGGGGTTGAAGTGCCCAAAAATGTCTATAACAGTGGTGAATAACTTAATACATTGTTCTAATAACTCCACAAACCTAAGTATTTCACTCCATCACAGAAATTGATCATAGTGTGACATAAGTAAACCAAGAGTAGATATGAAATCCTAGGAAACAAATATTCCCTAGATCATCAATTAAGTGCTTACATGACGAACTGAAAATGCAAGGAGAAAAGAGGACTTCATGATTTAACCATCACAAACATGTGATCAAGTGTGACTAGTGTTGGAAAATCAAAGATATTTTATTATGGGTTTGATTCTCCTTTCTTGATAATTACTTGTGAGTGTATTGCTTTTTTTACTTCTTTATTATCTTATATTTCATCAAGGAATTACCATATTATATGTGTATGAAGATCACAAAACAAGAGACGCAAGATATAGGCACATGCCAGGGAAAAACCTCCCTCAAGGGGAAAACCCAGTCAAGATTAATTCTTCCTTTCAATAATATTCTTTGAGACTCTTTACCCTAGACCAAGACCAGACTTTTCCTCCACACCACGTCAGCCTCCCAGATAGTCGACCTCTTCCAACAACTTCAACTAGGTAGCAACTTTCGGCAACATGCATCTTCTGACAACAATGAAATATTAAGACATTTTGATCTCCCAACCTAGACCATGAAATAGAGAGAGAGGCACCAAAAGTTTGTTTTTATTCTTCTCTAAATAATTCCCCAAAATCGCACTTTTTTGACCTCCCAACAAGAGAATTCACACTTCTCCAACTCTTCTTGAGATATTGAAATTTCTTGAGAGTGAATGCTTCAAATGACTTCCACCTCCTTGTATACATAGGCTTCTTGTGGGTCGAATGAGGATCCTAAGGCCTGATCTCTCTTAGGCCAACATGATGTGAAGGGTACATAATTCATATTTGACTTGATACAAAACCTTTTTACATGATTTCAAAGCCTAAGAAGGACCTCTTTGAATTTACAATGACTCTATAAACTCAATATTAATTCTAGGAGTCTACAATGGGGAATCTGACTAATATAATGATGACCCAAGCATGAAACCCATGCTTTAATAAGTCATTGTTACAATAATAAAAAATATTTTATTTATTCTTTTAACAGGTATATTTCATAAGGACTCAAGTACATTATTGATGATCGAACATAGTTACATTTTCTAACACTCCCTATTAACTAGGGAGGTATTCATAATGTACATATACAATGGAAGATCTCAAACTATATGAAAACATGAAGAAACTTTTAGGCACTGCAGTGCCATGGACTAGATTCTTGATCATGGAAATCTATCCAAGTGGGACTAAGGTGGACTCAAGCTTTCAACCCCTCTAGGTACCATTAGACTTACTTGCTAACCACCAACCCAAACATAGAGGTGTGTATCCAAAACAAACCTCAATAACTAACACCACCTTTTCAACTTCAAGATCCAGACCTCAACACAGAGTACCAGCCTGATGTCTTCCAGGCAATGCTTCACTTGCAAAGCCTCAACAAATCTCTTCCATTTACTTATCATCTATACAGTCACTAATATATACCAAAACCAATAGGTTTCTTAGATATTCGAAAATCTTATTAGGAAGAGCCTTTGTCAGTATTTATGCTACTTGTTCATCTATTAGGACATACTCTAACTTCACGATCCCATCCTGCACCAAGTTCCTAATAACGTGGAACTTATTATTGATATTTTTTGTCCTTGAATGAAACACGAGATCTCCAAACATCTTTATACAACTTTGATTATCGCAATTAATCACAGTAGGACCATGATACTTCTTGAACAAAAATGCAAAAATATTTCTTAACCAAACAACCTCTTTTCCTATTGCACATGCAGCCACATATTTTGCCTTGACACTATTCAATGCAACAAGATCTTGCTTACTACTAATCCATGAGATCATAGCAGATCCCAGACTAAAGCATCCTCCAGTAGTGCTCCTTCCATCGGTCTCATTGCCACCCCAAGCAGAGTTTGTGAAGCCAATTAGCTTGACTTCCTTACTATCATACTTTAGGCAATGATGTATAGTGCCACAAGGACACCTCAATATATGTTTGGAAGCTATCCAGTGATCATGACAAGGCTCTAACTGAAACTAGCTAAGATTTTTCACTACAAAACATATATCTGGTCTAGTATTTACATGATACATCAGGGAACCCACCAATTGTCAATATGAGGTAGGATCCACAAGACTAGAGTTGGAGCTCCCCAACTTCTTGACATTGGTGATCATAGGAGTAATCATTGGCTTGTAATCCATCATCCCAAATTTCTGCAATAACTTGATGATGTACTTTCCTTGCCCCAAATATATCTCCCCAGGTCTTTACCATAATTTTAGACCTAGGTAGTAGTGTATCAGTCCTATATCCTTCATTTCAATCAGTTTCCAACATCTTCTTGCATTCTTGAATTCTTCATTTTACACTGATGATGAATAAATCATCCACATATAGTAGAATAATGACGGGCTCATTATCCATGACCTTGATGTATAGATTTGGATCAATAATTCTCTTCACGAACCCAATTCTAAGTACATATGTATCCATTCTTTCATACGATGTCATTGGTGCTTGATTCAAACCATATAGGGCCTTCTTGAGTCTGCAAACATGAGAGTCCCTATTATTTACTTAAAAACCTTCGAGTTTCTCGATGTACACTTCCTCATCAATGGTCCCATTTAGAAATGCAGTCTTAACATCCATTTGATGGATATTCCAACCCATTGTAGCAGCCAATGAAAGAAATGACCTAATGGTAATGTACCTTGTTGTAGGTGCAAAGGTTTCTTCATAGTCAATACCTTCCTTTTGAGAGAAACCCCTTACAACAAACCTTGATTTTTACTTTTCTATACTTCCATCAACAACATGTTTGATATTATAGATCCACTTCGAAGTGACATCTGTTTTGTCACTAGGTCTAAGAACGATCTCCCAAACACCATCCTTCATGATGGATTGATATTATTCCTGCATAGATTTCTTCCAAACCTCTTCATGTTCAACTTCCTTGAATGTAGACTGTTCGACTTCAATTAACTTTGTCATGTACACAGCATAACCAAAATATCTCTTTGATTTCTTACTTTACCTGGAGGACCCTTTCACAACTTCATGTCCTTCAACATCTTTTAATGTAGCTTTCAATCAATTTTTCCTCTTCCTTGTGGTTGGGGCAACCACCAATTGAATAGGCTCACTTGGTCCTTCTTCTTTGACATTTGTAGTAGAGTTCTCATGATGAACTTCTTCTTCTTCAAATACGACAACTTCTTCGTCATCAAAATCAATAGGAATATCCTTTGATTTCTTGTAAGCTTGATTTTAATCAAAGATAAAATCCATACTTATTTCAATGTGTCTTCCTTCCTTTATGTAGATTCTATATGATTTTGAGGAAAGACTATAACAAACGGATATTCCCTTGATACTTGTTGAGTCCAACTTATTTCACTTGCCTTTCGAAACATGGATATATGTTGGATTTCCAACGATTCAGAGATGATCAACACTCAGTTTATTTCCCATGAATACTTCTTCGGGTGTAGTATTACCAAGACTCTTATGAGGACTTATATTTTTAATGTACATGACAGTCATCGCCGCTTCACCCCATAAGAACTTCGATAGATCTTGATCAAGGAGCATAGTTTGAATGCCTTCTTTGACCTATTCTTCCTTTTGACCAATCCATTTTGTTCAGGATAGTAGGGAACAATGAGCTCCCTCTTAATACCTACATCCTTACAGTATGCAATAATTTTTTAGAAGTGTATTCCCCACCATTGTGAGACCTCAGAGTCTTTATCTTTATTTCTGTTAAGGTTTCCACTTCAACCCTGAATTCCTTGAACTTATCAAATAATTCATTTTTAGTTTTGATAAGGTAGATCCATGTCTTCCTCGAATGATCATCAATGAATGTTACATAGTAAAGATGACCTCGAAGTGATTTGTCAGACATGGGCTTGCACACATCAAAATAGATGAGGTCAAATATTTATTTACACCTAGTTTCACTATTATGAAATGGATTTCTAGTATGCTTTCCCAGACAACATCCAGTGCACACACCTTCATGATCTAACTTCATATTAGGAATACCATGAACCAGTTGACTAAGAATAGGGATGACCTTGTAATGAAGATGACCATACCTCCGATGCCATAGTTCAATGTGACTTATTTCCATATGAACCAAATCTTGAGGAGATGGTGTGATAATCCGGTAAAGGCTTCCTTCACAAACTCAAATAACCCTAGGTTTATCAATGCTAGAGTCTTTTCCCAAACCAATAATTTTCCGCCAAAAAAAGCAATCCTTTCCCCTTTATCTTCTAAAATAGAAATAGAAAGTAAATTTCTTTTCAAACTTGGAACATAGAGAATGTTGTTGAGATGTAGCTTCGATCCATTATCCAACTTCAAAGATGTTGATCCCATGCCTCTAACATCATAGCTTTTGTTGTCACCCAATTCCACTACATGAGAGGATGGCTCCTTTGATAGTGTGTGAAGTTTCTTGCTTTCACTTGTCATGTGTCTCTATGCTCCACTATCAATGATCCATGCATTGTCATCAGTAAGAGAACCTGTAAGGGTAGCAAGAATCCTTGACTCTTAACCTTGTTGAACAAATAGTTGTAAAAATTTCTCTATGGATCAGCTACCTCTGATACCATGTAGAAATTCTCACTTTAGATCACCTGATAATGCAATGTACTAAAGAAAAATACGTGATCTACTTTTACTATCAAACTTTGTAGAAGCTTAAGCTATTTGAGCAAGATCAATCAGAACACATATAACAGAGAAGAAGAAATCATAGACATGAAACGTAGAAGAATACTCTGGGGAAAGCCTCAACTAAAAACACTACTATCTGTATTATCATACAAGTGGAAATATCTCGGGATTACACAAAGCTTTAGCTCACAAGCTATCCAACTCTTAGTACAATCCCTCATTGCTATTCATAGACAGAATAAACAACACATATGCCTTCCTTCAGTCCTCCAAGCCTCCTATTTCCTTGTGCAATTTCTCCTTGGTCCTCCAGCTGCAACCTATGTGATTCTCACCTCACACACAACACTGACCTCTGAAATAACTGTGCGATCCTAAAGGAGTTCATTCCTTTTGCATGGATGAGTTTCCTTTATAGGAAAATTCCTCCAACTAATAGTACAATGTCCCTGCCTTTAATCTCAACTGGGTCTTTCTTTGAACTGACATGCATTGGTTATTTATGAGAGAATATTCAGCTATATGGAGAACACTAGTTGCATGCATGCATGTATTAACTGACTAAACTCACAATTAGTTCCTCCAACTGTTTGGAACTAATTTAACTGGACTTAACTCAGTTAACTAAGCCAACTAATTACAACTCATCCTTATCTCCTTAATTAAGGGATAACTTCCTCAATCAAAGGGATAGTTGTTGCATGTCTTCACAAAGACTTCATGTTTGATTTTCTCCAACTAATTAACTCAAGATGAATTAATTAATTAATTATTTTTCAAACAGCTAGTGAGACTAAATTCAAATTTTAATTCTCAATTTTGATTCAAGGAAAAATCAAAATTGGAATATATCCCGAAATGCTATTTATAGCAATTCTATTTTTAGCATTTCTATTTTTTGCTATTTCTAACAGAGTTGGAGTATATCTCGAAATGCTATTTATAGCGATTCTATTTTTATAATTTCTATTTTTAGCATTTCTTGTTGCTATTTTCAACACTCCCTCTCAACAAGAAAGGCATTCAACTCGAACCCCATCCTAAACCTTTGGAATGTTCTGCATGCAACACTTCTCTCGAGTGTTGTTGCTCCAGAAACTCTAGAAACACAAAAAATATACAGCCTGAATCATAATGATTCCTTTTTCATCAAAGTCTCTGACTGTTATTGCCTATGTCGACTGAAAACTCTGCACCTCTATGCTCTTCAGTATCTAACTTCTCTAGCCTCTGTCACTTTGATCTCTAACTGAATCAATCACACTGATTCCTCCTGCTGCATCTGTGTTGCTGCTGGTCCTATCTCCTAGCATGCTGCCCAATGCTGCACTGCAAGTCAGTTACTGAGAAGTACGTAACTGATCTCGCAACTGACCTCCCTGTTGGACTAGAAACACCCTCTGATGCTGAAACTCCCTCTGCCACTCCATATGCATCCATCTTTACCCACTCAACCAGTCCTGCTACTCCTCGTCGGGGCTCCCGTAGCAAGGTCTAATCAAAGAGGTTGGGTACCTCAAGGATCCTGCTCCTATTTCAGCCTTCTTGGGACTATCACTTCACATCGCCCCACCTCACACCTGGAGGTATGGTTGCATGTGATCCTTCTGCCCACTTGGCTCGAAATTTCCCCCTACTAGAGGTCTCTGCATGAGTGGATGCCTCCACTCAGTCTCCTCTCGCCTTCTCTAGTTGTGGTTGCTCCACTACCTCCTGAAGTTGCTTCACCAATTGTGTCTCCTCCACAATTGTCTAAGATTTTTGCTAGCACTACATGTTGAGAGGTAATGTACTCTCCCTCTCAACCACCAAGTCTCTAATAGTTTCCTTGCTCCTCAAGGCCTTGCATGCATCTTGAACCTTAAGAGCATAAAGGTTCTGTACCTGTGAACCAATCTTTTTCACCTGACCTGTGGTGATGTATATAAGGAAAACCTTTCCCTTACTGAAGATAACATTGTATCCTTTTTCCTCTAGCATCGTGATCGATACCAAGCTCTTATTCAGTCCTAGCACATATTTCACATCTGTCAAGGTGATAGAAGCTCCATGCTCCCTTTGAAAAGCAACTGTACCTTCACCTAAAACACGATACCTTTCATCGTCACCCATCTTTATGAGTATCTAGAGGTCTTTCTCCTCCAAGGTACTGAACGAACTCTTATCACCGATCATGTGGAATGAGGCTCCATTATCAAGAAACCAACCACAACCTGTCATCGATGAAACCATGCATGCGATGAGGGTAAAATCCAATTCGAACTGAGAGGCTAATGTCTCACCTTCAAATCCTTCCAAGGATCCCTTCTTGGACTTCTTTAATGGACAATTAGTTGCATAATGGCCCACCTCATGACATTTAAAGCATATCACTTTAGATTTGTCAATCTTCTTCCCTCCATGGGAAGAACTCGATTTGGAATGAGAATCCTTCTCCTTCCCTTTCCTTGCCTTATTGGCTAAGGCTAGATTTTCTTCATCATCCTTGGATGAAGAACCATCTCTGGTGCTCCTCCTGATCTCTTCCTGCATCAGATCCAACCATATTCATTCCCAATCCGGTAGTTTCTCTCTTCCATTCACTGAGTCCTGGTAACTATGCTAACTCTTAGGAAGACCAAGGAGAGCAAGACTCTCCATATCATCATTGTTTGTCATGATTCCTACACTTCCAAGCTCATCTTTGCATGTGGTGAGCTTGTTCAGATATGTAGAGATCATGTCGCCCTTTTCACACTTGATTTTTCGAAGTTTTTCCTTCAGCGCCAGCTTCCTCTGGTCACTGCTGCTCTGATATAGATCCTTCAATGTCTTCCACGTTGAAAACAGAGTCTTATTCTCATGGAGACTTGAGACAATATGGTCTCGAACTCCCTCTAGAAGAATTCTCCTTTCTCTTGCCATACATTTCTTCCATTCCACCAATTCTTGGGCATTAGCTATTGCTGGCTTGGGGACTTCTTGATCAATGAAGTCCTTCAAACCAATGTCCTCTAATACCACTTCCATGTGATCCTTCTAGGCTATGTAATTTGAGCTGCCATCCAGGGCATACTCGAGTCTCAAGCCATTGAACGCCATTGGTGAACTTTGAGATGTGATAAGAAATTGATTTTGTACCTACAATTAAGAACTTCAAACTTCAAACGTCTCCCTTCTTGTATATTGTTCTCCACTTTGATCACCTTTTCTCTGATAAACCTGGCTCTGATACCTTGTATAAATTTCTCTATGGATCAGCTACCTCTGATACCATGTAGAAATTCTCACTGTAGATCACCTAATAATGCAATGTACTAAAGCAAAATACTTGATCTACTTCCACTATCAAACTTTGTGGAAGCTTAATCAATTTGAGCAAGATCGATCAAAACACATATAACATAGAAGAAAAAATCATGCACATGAAACATAGAAGAATACTTTGGGGAAAGCCTCAGCTAAAAACCCCAATATATGTATTATCATACAAGTGGAAATATCTCAGTGTTACACAAAGCTTTAGCTCACAAGCTATCCAGATCTCAATACAATCCCTCACTGTTGCTCATAGATAGAATAGACAACACATATGCCTTCCTTCAGTCCACCAAGCCTCCTATTTCCTTGTGCAGTTTCTCCTTGGTCCTCCAATTGCAACCTGTGTGATTCTCACCTCACATACAACACTGACCTCTAAAATAACTGTGCAATCCTGAAGGAGTTCATTCCTTTTGCATGGATGAGTTTCTTTATAGGAAAATTCCTCCAACTGATATTACAATATCCATGTCTTTAATTTCAACTGGGTCTTTCTCTGAACTGACATGCATTAGTTATTTATGAGAGAATATCCAGTTATCTGGAGAACACTAGTTGCATGCATGCATGCATTAACTGACTAAACTCACAATTTGAAACTAATTTAACTGGACTTAACTCAGTTAACTGAGCTAACTAATTACAACTCAAATAAAATTCATCCTTATCTCCTTAATTAAGGGATAACTTCCTCAATCAAAGGGATAACTGTTACATGTCTTCACAAAGACTTCATCTTTGATTTTCTCCAACTAATTAACTCAAGATGAATTAATTAATTATTTTTCAAACAACTAGTGAGACTAAATTTGAATTTTAATTCTCAATTTTGATTCAAGGACAAATGAAAATTGGAATATATCCCGAAATGCTATTTATAGCAATGCTATTTTTAGCATTTCTATTTTTTTCTATTTCCAACAGAGTTGGAGTATATCTTGAAATGCTATTTATAGCAATGCTATTTTTAGCATTTCTACTTTTAGCATTTCTTGTTGCTATTTTCAACAATAGTAGATGACCTTCTTGATCAATCTTTTAGAAGTGTTGAAACCCATTCTTATGTAGTTCACCACAGAGGGAGAATCCATGCCAACAAAGTGATCTTTGACTTCTCTTGAACTTAGCTCTGAAACCATTTTGGAAAATCAAAGATATTATATTAGGGTTTGATTCTCCTTTCTTAATAATTACTTGTGAGTGTGTTGGCTTCTTTTACTTATTTATTATCTTCTCTTTCATCAAGAAATTACCATATTATATGTGTATGATCACAAAACAAGAGACACAAGATATAGGCACATGCCAGGGAAAAACCCCCCTCGAGGGGAAAACCTAGTCAAGACTAATTATTCCTTTCAATAATATTCTTTGAGAATCTTGACCCTAGACTAAGACCAAACTTTCCCTCCACACCATGCCAGCCTCCCATATCTTTGACCTCTTCTAGCAACTTCGACTAGGCAACAACTTCTGGCAACATGCAGCTTCTGAAAAAAACGAAATCTTAGGAGAATTTGATATCCCAACACAAACCATGAAACTGAGAGAGAGAGGCACTAAAAGTTTGATTTTATTCTTCTCTAAAGACTTCCCCAAACTCGCACTTCTTTCGACCTCCCAGAAATAGACTTCACACTTCTCCAGCTCTTCATGAGATATCGAACTTGCTTGAGAGTGAATGCTTCAAATCGCTTCGACCTCCTTGTATATATAGGCTTCTTGTGGGTCAAATAGGGGTCCTAAGGCTGACTTGATCTCTCTTAGGCCAACATGATGAGGAGGGTACATAATTCATATTTGACTTGATCCAAAACATTTTTACATGATTCAAAATCCTAAGAAGGGTCTCTTCGAATGTATAATGACTCTATAAACTCAATATTAATCCTGGGAGTCCACAATGTGGACTTTGACTAATATAATGATGACCCAAGCATGAAACCCATGCTTTAATAAGTCATTATTACAATAATAAAAATTATTTTATTTATTCTTTTGACAAGTACATTTCATAATGACTGAAGTACATTATTGAAGACCGAACATAGTTACATTTTCTAACAACTAGGAGTTTATATATTCATATGTTTGCCAAAGAGTGAGTGAATACATGAGTTACCATTCATTGGGCCTTATTTTTATTTCTTTTGATTTTTATTATATATAGGACTTAGTGAATTAGGTTTTCATAAGTTTGGCACAACTCATAGATATAACATTTACATGAATTTTCACTTCAACCTTAGAGATTAGACTTAGATACATCATTCTAGTGTATCTTTAATGATTTTGGCTTTCACTTTTTTATTTTCTTTCATCACAAATGACAAAAAGGGAAATATTTTGCCACAAATCTATGAATGCTTAATCATAAAGGTTTCATGTGATGAAAACGAATTAATGATGTTATTCTCTATGAAAAGGATGGTTATTCTTGGGAAAATCTTATGCTTATAGATGTCTCCTCCCTGGTTGAGAGGGAGTGAGGGTGGATACCATATTCTCCATGTGTCATATACTATGGCTAGGACTAATAGATGTAAGCCTAGTAAAGACACTAGTAGGGATAGTGGTGGATTGGATAAACATCTGGAACCAATATTGTTTGAGAATTTGTACTTTTACTATGACTAACTGCCATAAGTCAAGTACATTAATCCAAGATAAGAATGGTCATGAGGATCGAAATTTCCTAGTGTCAAGTATTATGACAATGGATTAGGAAATGGTCATGTGAGGATATACCTAATGAACATCTTGGTGGGGTAAGTTCCTAGAGAGGCAACGATGTCCAAATTTATGCTTCCCATCATTGTGCTCTGATCTAATGGAGAGATAGAACTTGTTAGTAAAGGCCTTTCTATTTTGACAATGTTGGCTATGATGATGTAAATCATTATTTATTCTTATCAATCTAGATCCTTTCTTATATGAATATTTCAACTTGAGAGGACTTTGTTGTGTCATTATGAATACCTCCCTAGTTTAAAGGGAGTGTTGAAAAATGTAACTAGTGTCGGTCTTCTTAATGTAATAAAATGTAATTTTTATCATTGATATTTATTATAATATTCAATATTATTATTTAATTTTGGTCAAAGCGTGTTCTTAATGCTTATAGAGACAAAAAGAAATTATTTTGAGTCAAGTCCCATTTGGAATTTTGAAAGAAAAAGAAAATGAATTTTTATTTTGAGTCAAAGAATCAACACAAGACCAAGAATTCGGCCTAAGAGGCAACTATTCAACCCTCTTGGATATGTCTATATATATATATATTATATATATATATTATAATATTATATATAATATATATATATATATCAGTCAACTTGATCACTTGGAAGAACAATGACTTATCATCACAAAACGTCGTTTCTTGTGCCAAACAAGAATAAAGGACAACCAAAATTAAAGGAGAGATAAAATATGATTTTTTCAACCTGTTTTTGTGCACACGTGCAAAGGTTCTATGGCTTCTCTATGAAACTTACAATTTCGAACTTCATCCTTCACTGTACGTACAAAATTTCTATGATTTGACCATATTTTAGAGTGTTTGATCAACACTGACTTTTGTTGACTTTAACTTGGTTGGAGGAGACTTGGAGGAGGGTTGAATTGGATATTTGTGGCAATCTTGATCTTGGTTCTTGTATATCTCATTTTGATCTAATTTTATAAGAGAAGGATTTTTGGGTTTTCCCCCTTATGGGGTTTTTCCCTGGCTTGTAACCTAATTCTTGGTGTTCTTTGTTTCCTTGTGATCTTCATGTTTTTCATTTTTGCGTAACTACTTGATGAAGAAGACAATCTAAGTAATAAGAAGCGAAAAAGAATTCACAAGTAATTATCAAGTTAAGATAAATCAATCATTTCCTTCTAACACTCAACTTCTCAAAATGAAGTAGGTTAATAGGTCCTATGACATCCAACCTACGATCTATGATGGGAAATTCTCAAGAGTCTCTCTAAAGAAAGATGGCCCATTGAAGGGATCAATAATAAATATGAGGCATCGCCAATTTTATAGTTAAAGAAGTTTGAATCTTGGTTTGTCAATTTTGGCCCCATGTAGGAAAGAAAACATGGAACGAGTTGATCCCCTTGGAAGAGTTCAAAAGGGGAAGGCCACATAAGGCCTTATATAAATATCTAAATCCAAGGACCTCCCTCATAAATACAATTAGACATGTATTGAAAGGGAGTAAACAAGGAACCATCAAAATCTTGATAAAGACAATAACACATCCCTTGAATCTCATAATAAATGGGGCATGTCCAGATGAGGTGACCCTCTAACTATATCTCATGTAGATGGAAAATCTAATATATATTATTGGGAAGAGGAAAATATCCCAAGAGAAACATAAAATGTAAAAAGATAGATAGTAATACGTATGGAGAAGATGACCTTGGAATTAGTAAGTTCATGAATCCATTATTGTAAGGTCATTGAAATCATCATAATCACCAATCATATCGTCATCATCATATTTTTCATCATCATCATGATTATGGACATTGTCATCAGTTGTGCATAATTATACGTGTCGTAAGAAATATCATCAACCCAAAAAATGTGGAGTGCTAGAAAAGGGTTGTTAGGACACATGATATATGCAAGAGAAATAACAACTCTTTTTTTGAGTGATGATCAATGATCATCATCATCACTACTATTATCATCGTCATTATCATTTTCATCATCCCCATCATCATCATCATTAATGTAATTTCTATCATCATTGTTGTCACCATCATAATGGATATCATCATCATTCATGGCATATTTGTTGTTGATGATGACCTAGATGATAATAATGATAATGATGATTTGGAAGACGATGCCAAAGATAATGATTATGATTATGACCATGACAACATTTAAAAATTGGTAAGATTGCCAAGGTCATTAGCATCGTCGTCATCACAATCATTGTCGTCATCATCATCATTTTCATTGTAACCACCATCGTCTTTATCATCATTGTCATTATCATCATAATCACAATTCATGTCATCGTCATCATATTCATTATCATCATTGTCATAATTGTTGACATTGTCATCAATTGTTCATAATTGTCAATGTCATAAAAAATATCATCAATGTAGAAAATATGATGAGTGTTGGAAAAGGGATGCAAAAGTGAACAAAAAAATGGAGGCAACAATAGACATAAAATTGGATGAAAAGTGGATGCAACATAAGTAGATGCAAAACAAGACAACAAAAATCAGCACAAAAGTGGATGCAAAAGTAGATGCAATAGTTAATAAAAATTTGGACACAAAATAGGATGTAGACGTGGAGGCAAAAGTGGAAGCAAACATGGGTGCAATAGTAGGCATAAAACTTAGCATGAATCGTGATGAAACAAATGTGGATGCAAGAACGGACACAAAAACTGACACAAACTTGGATGCAAAAAGGAGGAAAACTTGGATGCAAAAAGGGATGTAAACATGGACCAAACATGGGCGCAACAATGGACAGAAAATTAGAAGCAAAATTGGACACATCAGAAGTGGATGTAAAAGTAGATGCAAAAAAATAATTTGATGCAAACTTGGACCCAAAAGAGGATGCAAATGTGGATAGAAAAGTGGAAGAAAATGTGGGTTGCAATGGTAGGCACAAGATATGGCACAAATTGTGGTGCAAGAAAAGTGGATGTAGCAAAAGACATAAAAGAAGATGCAAAATTAGATGGAAGACAAAATGCAATGAGCGATGTAAAAGTGGATGCAAACATGGGTGCAACACGAGAAACAAAATTGGATGAAAAATATGGATGCAATGGAAGTAGATGCAAAAGAAGATACGAAATGAGATACAGAACCCAATGCATAAACCCAACAGAAAAGTGGTTACAAAAAGAGATGCAATATTTTATGCAAAAGAGGATGCGAACATGGATGCAAAATTGGAAACAAACATGGGTACAACAATAAGTGAAAAACATGGCACAAATTGTGGCACAAGATGTAATGATATATGCAAAAAAATAAGCAAATGAAGATGCAAACAAAGATGCAAAAAGGGATGCAAAAGTGGATGTAAACATGGGTGTAAAATATGATGCAAAAGTTGACGCAACATAATTTGATGCAAAACTAGATGCAAAATGAAACACAAAACTTGATGCAAATCTTGACGCAAAAGTGGAAAAAAAAGGGATGCAAAAATATATGTAAAATTATATGAAAACATAGATGTATATGATGATGGAATCTCAAAATTAGAAGCAAAAATGGGTGCAGAGGGAGGTGCCAAACTAGGTGCAAATTATGGCATAAGAAAATTGGATGCAATAGTGGATACAATAATAGATGCAAAAGATGATGTAAATATGGATACAAAACAAATTCAAAAGTGGATGCAAAAGTAGACACAAACCTTGATGCAAAAATTGGCGCAAAGGGGATAAAAAAAATGATGCAAAATTCATGCAAAAAATGATTTTAAAAAAGGATGCAAGAGATTATGCAAAAGTTGATTCAAGTGTAATGAAAAAGGTGGATACAATAGAGGATGCAAAAGTAGGTGAAACAAATTTAGGTTTCAAACTTGATCCAAACATGGTGCAAAGGATGGCACAAAACTTGGCATAAAACCTAGCATAAAACCTGGTGTAAAACTTAGTGCAAAACCTATTATAATACTTGGTACTAAACTTGGCATAAGACTTGGTGCAAAACTTAGTGCAAAAATCAGTGCAAATTTTGCATCAAGTTTTGCACCATATTTGATAAATGGACACGAATAACACCACAAATGGGCTCTATACACAAAAAAGGAAGCAAAAAGGGATGCAAATTACATGGTTTTGTTGTAGTGCAGTAATCTAGCAAAGCCAAACTATGGTTAGGACAAACAAATTATTTTGGAAGGCAACTAATCATGTTCTATGGCACCTCAGAGGCACTACTAGTTTAGACTATGGTACAAATGGACAAAGGGAGTGAAGTTGTGTGGCTTCACAGATGCAGATTGAGCAGGGAGGCCATCAGACCGAAAGAGTACATCAGGTGGAATTTCAATGTTGGGTCTAGTGGTTTCTTGGTACAAGAGGAAGCAAATATCTATGGCACTCAGCTCGGCAGAAGAAGAATACATCGCTGCAAGTAAAGCAACATGTGAGACAATCCGGATGAGAAAGATACTCGTTGGATTTTTTGGTAAAATGATGGATCCAACTGTGATCTACTGTGATAATAAGAGTTGCATCAATCTCTATAAGAATATTGTTTTTCACAATTGATCCAAGCATATAGATATTTGATATCACCATTTATGGGACTGTGTGCAGAGATA
Organism: Pinus taeda; assembly: GCA_000404065.3. Taxonomy (NCBI): domain Eukaryota; kingdom Viridiplantae; phylum Streptophyta; class Pinopsida; order Pinales; family Pinaceae; genus Pinus; species Pinus taeda. Next base: position 15,436 of record APFE031538202.1, on the reverse strand, counting down.
AATAATGTTGCTTCAGTACATTTTGACAAAGGAACAAGATGCTAACATTTTGACAAAGGCCTTGTCAAGAAGGAAGTTTGAGTTCCACAGGTGTAGGATAGGGGTGGTTGATAATCCCTTTGTTGCTGAAAGAGAGTGTTGAAAAATGTAACAAGAAATTCTCAATTTGATTTTGCCTTGATTAAATTGAGAAAATTTGGAATTCCACACCAACATACAACTTGGATGTAGTTAACTTGTGTGACATGGCTTGTGTCACCTAGTTTACTTAGTAAATTTGAGTTGGAGGAGATAGATTTCGATTAAACATGTGTGATTGCTAATTTGTAGCAATCAAGGTCAATTATTTCAAGTTGTTTTAAGTTAAAGTAGTTCCAAATGTTGGAGGAATTAGTGGAAGGTTACTTGTGTAGTAAGACTTTAGTCAAACTCAGTGATCATCCAATTAGCTAATCAATCAACTCAAAATAGCTAGTGCATGCAGAGAATTTGAGTTCCCCAACTGTGGTGGAGATTCCAAGGTAGTGTATCTTTAGTTGTAGACTAGTCTTGAGTGTATAGGTGTTGCATGGAGTCAGATGATCAACCTTGGGAATTTGCAATACATTTTAGAGAAATTCCTAAATAATAGGGGCCTAGTTTCTCAAAGAATTGCACAAGGAAATAGGGGCTCATATAGAAGCAGAAATTGACTAAGTTTGGGTCAAATCTTCTCAGTGAATAGAGAGATAGGTTATTCACTTGCAGGTTGTGCTTAGTTGAGCAAAGAAATTGTAATACATCTCTATTCATAAAATTAATGCAAGCAAGCATTGAGGTTTTTAGCAAATTGCTTTCCCTAGGACAAATATTGTGTGCATGTGTGTTATTTCTTATTGCATGTATGCAAATTTTGTTTTAAATTGTGAATTAACTTTCACAAGGAAATATAGTAGGTTTGTGTCTTGTGATTTTGATTATAAATTCATGAGCAATTGCAAATCTACACCATAATTTCTATAGATAAAATGTGAAAGGGGTTGTTGGAAGAGGAGGCTATGTTCTGAGATGGAACATTGGAATTTTTTTAGCCTCCTTTTCCTTTATTGGCTCCTCTTTTCTGATTATGCCATTGGTCCTCTTGAGAGGGGACAAAGCCATCACCGTTTTTATTCCCATTCTTCTTGCAATCTCGAGCAAAATGCTTGTAGTCATGGAAACTTTTACACTTAAATGGAATTTGTTCGTAGTCTAATGAATGAGCGAAGCTCCATTCTCCTTGAGTGAGGATTATCTTCGAAGGAAACCCCTATTCTAAATTCAACTTCTATACATATCTTTGTGTAGAAGAACTATTGACCTTTTGGTTCAACCCTTTCAAGATACTCGACGACACCATTCCCAATGGCTTTCAAGCATTCATCACTCCAACAGGCAAGAGGAAGATGTGGTAGTTTAACCCATACTAGAACAACCTTTGGAAGATATTCATCAAGGTTGTAGTTGAGGGACCAACATGGTATATTTTAGGGGCGAAGTTTAGCCCAAGGGCGAAATTTAAGGGGTTTTCATTTTAGAGGGGCAAAATTTTATTTAGCCCAACTTTTATTTAAAAAATAATTATTCTTTTCATTTTAGCCAAAACAAAAGCGTTAGATAAACTACGAAAAGACTGTTTTGACCGGATTCACATGGTTTGGGAGGTTATATTCCATTACAATCGCCCGCTTTTCTACTTTGCAATGTTAAATTCGTTTGCAATCACTCATTTTCTAGTTTGGGAGGTGGTTTGGGAGGTTGTATTTGGTCCCAATAAATAAAAATATAAATAAACTGGAGGTATGGTAAATAAATAAAACCTCTTTTTATACTTACTCCAAAGGTATGGTAAATAATTAAAAATATAAATAAACTAGAGGTATGGTAAATAAATAAAACCTCTTTTAATATTTAGTCCATAACCCTCTTTCTATTTAAGAAGGCTCAAAAAAGATGTTTTATTTAAGTGAATCCTATGGGTTAAATAACATATTTATAAAAGAGGTATGGTAAATTAATAAAATATAAATAACGAGAGGTATGGTAAATAAATAAAACATTTTTTTTTTTTTTTTTTTTTTTTATATTTACTCGATAAGTCACCTTATATTTACCAACACTCAAAAAATGCGGTATATTTAGGTGAAGCCTATGGGCCAAATTATTATTAATACCATGCAAAAGACATTATTAACACTAATATTAGTATTAATAAAAATAAAGATGGCACATGGTATTGACTCATGGTATTCACGTGGAATGTAGCCTATTTAAAGGGGGGAATTAAACCAGCATAGATCCATCTTTACTCTTGATCTTGTAATTTAATGTCACTTAAACATTTTAACTTGGTTAAAATAAAATAAAATAAAAACAAAAATCAATTATTAATTTTATTAATTTTTATAAATTACTAATAGTAGGTTTTAAGCTCTAGGTTTATGATAACCCATGGTATTGACCTATGGTAATACCATGGTATTCATGTGAGCATAGACTATTTAAAGGGGAAATTCTATCAGCTTAGATCCATCTTAATTCTGGGTCTACCAAGGGTTGAGAAGGGATAAATAGATTTCATCCCTCTAATAGTGGTAGATGTGGAGTTAAGATAGATATAGGTTGGTTTTTATGATAATGAAGATATTAAATAGACTTAGGAGATTATTTTGTAAAAAACATCTTAAGATGAATGGTTAAAGCTATATTTAGTCACTTCACAAAACTTAGTAAAAAAATACCAATATCTCCATTAGTACTGGTTTTTTAGATTTAACAAAAAAAAATCAAAACTGTGAAATCTTATCATTATTTTTGTATCACCCTCATAGAAGAGAGATAGTCGCTCCCCAGTTTTCCCACCATTTTTCAAAAGTTCTCAATATGATATCTTCATGAAAAAGTTAAGGTATTGATGTTGGATTAGTTGTTTGAAAAATATGTTGGTTTGTACAACCTTTCATATTGTCCTAAAAGGTGGAGATTGTGCACCAAAAAGGCAGTTAATCCACGTGTTACAATATTGTTAAAAAATGCAAGACTATGAAGGTACTGAATTATGCTAATAAGCAATTTAGACTAGGAGAGACGTAATTAAATTTTATTATTTAATTGAAGATTTCCAATTAAAATAATAATAAATCTACAT
>APFE031538202.1:1526-12250 GCA_000404065.3 Pinus taeda | reverse complement strand
TTTTTTTTTTTTTTTTTTTTTTTTTTTTTTTTTTTTTTTTATCTCGCAGTTGGAGTCTATGGAATAAGAAAAAAAATTGATAACTTGACAAAAGTGGTAGAGAAAATATTAATCTCTCTTACCTTGACAAAACTGGTGGTCAAGATCAACACCTACAAGAAATTTGTTGTGGAATATTATCAAAACTAATAGAAAGATATGAAAAAGTGTACAGTAAGGACCTTGACAAACACGATCACTGAAACTTGCAACATTGTTTGTAGGAAGAGAATATTATGTTTCTTTTTTCCAAAGTTGTATGTTAGTATATTATAGTTTAATGAATATGTTTTCCTATTATCATATATGGTTTCATACTTTAACAAAGCATTCGTCAAGACTTCACAATGTTTTATTATCTAGTGAAATATTTGCCAAGATCTTACAAGATTTTATAATTTAGTAAAAATTCACCATGACTTTACAAGATAATATAATCTAGTGAGAGATTCACCAAAATATATATATATATATATATATATATATATATATATTATTGATAAAATCGCCTCCCATTTTTCCTATGTATCATGGGGATTCGCCCATTTATTATACATATAAATTTAGGGTGGTTCTTAAAATTTTCCCGACCAATCATTCAAATACATGCCTTTGGATCCAAAAAAGTGCAGGCCATTGCAGAATACCATGTCTCGAGCTTCCTTGAACTCAAAAAGGAGGGTGAAAAATCCATTGCCAACAACATACACAACGAAGTTTCCTTTCATCATTTTCCTCTAGGATCTATCTGCCCACTACTCCATCGTTTTGGGAGAGGGCTACAAGCCCATAAATTTGCCAACCAATGCTCTGCTAGTTAAAGTGAAGGAGGTCCTTTGAAAGCTCTAGGGAAGAAGAACAAAAGGAATATCTACCTCCTTTTCAAGGAGTTTTTGTTGCACCTCCTTTGGCATGGGGTTGGTCTTGAGATTCGAAATCAAGGCATGAAAGGTCTCTTCTTCATAGCAAGGAGGGGTGGAAACCACCACTCCCCCTCCCTTGAGTGTGTCGCCATTGGACGTTAGCGAGAAGGCCACCGACATGTGTGCAGAGGGCTTAGGGTTTCAAAAATTCAAAAAAATCTTGAAGTGGGAAAGTTGTAGAGTTGAGACCTTTCTCAACCAAGGGTTTATAGAATATATTGTCATCCCATGATTAAAACAATATTTTGAGCATTGAAAATTTCTTTCTTATTTTTTGTTGAATTGTGCAACATAATTTTTTCCATTCTTACAAATTTGGTATCTGACATTATGGATAAAGTTTCAACATCTTTCAGATTAATCTAAATTGTGGTATAATTCATCCGAATTTTTTTTCATGGATTTCATCAGGAGAAGTGAATTCAAAATCGAGTTCAAAATTGATACTGTCTAGAAAATTTTATGCCTAACATCTCAACGTAGCTTTGTTAAATGTTTACTAGCACTTTATTGCATTTATGGTCTTTATTTTGAATTGCATTTAGTTATGGTATCATCTACAAGTATTATAAGTGACCAGGGAAACATCCATGACCCCTTAGAGAAGAGATGGGAAACAATACCAAAAAAATTGATGAACTAGAAACAAGTAGTGTCATCTAGTCCATAGTTTTTTTATGAATTGATATTCAGTTCTATGCTAACAAATGTGAGCAATAAACATTGATGTTTATATTCTATGTTTAATGGGAGTTAATAAGTGTGAATACATTCTTTTTAAAGGATAATGATTCCGATAAAAAAATAACTAAAAAGCGACAAGGCTTCTCGGAAGGAAATTTTCTAAGATTGGTTCCTAATGTTAGTGATATAAAGTTATCTAGGAAGGGAAATGAAGGAACTTAGAAATTTATTGGCGATGATAACTAGTAAATTTTTGTAGCTATAATTAAATATTTTAGCCCTTAAATATATATATAAGATATGATATTTTAAAAATATTCTTCTTATCGGCTTTAAAAGAGGAAATTTTGAATTTCTAATATTGAATTGTTGGCTCAGAAACATAAAGTCAACCTTCAAAAATTCAGGTCAGTGTGTCCCTATAGTCACACCAATTCAGCTAAGTTTTTTTATTTTTGTTTTTGTTTTTGTTTTTTCAATACGAAAAAAACATATATTAATATCATTTGGTAAAATACATATAACAAACATAAAACTTTTTCAAACAATATATATATATATATATATATATATATAAATATATATATATATATATATAATTATATATATATTGAGAAACAAATCTTATCAGATTGCTCCATATAATATGCAAGACCAAAAATAACCTATTGATGAAAGACACCATCTACGAAGTGGAAACCACTTCGCAGAGGACACTGTATTTGGCCAGTGGCTAGGCCAGAACAAAACCATCAACAGGAAAAAAAACCATGCACAGTAAGATGAAGCAATAGTATACAAAATGTACACTAAGTATTAGGAAGAAATAAATCCCCAAAATTGTAGATGTAGTTCTCCCATTGGATGACCATATGCCATTTGCCAAGATCTTGTAATAAGCCCTTCATTCATAAATAGTGTACTTTCTTGTTTGTAACCTTTCTATATGCAGGATTGTGTATCCTTTTTGTGATTGCCAGCAGGTTTCAATCCTTTTCATCCATCCTGAAAGAAGAGGATTCTTTATAGACAGCTTTCGTAGAACATGATCAATTATAACTTTAGAATCTCCATGAATGTGTTAATTTAGAATATCTAGAAAATGACTAAACCATAGAAGACCCCAAAGAGTTATAGCTTCTGCTTTATTATTTGTTGCATTGCTTCCATTCCAGTAAAGACTATATTGAAGATGGTCATTGATACAAATAAAAAAGCCACAAGCACATGTTCCATTTTGAGCACATGTTCCATTTTGAGCAGCTCCATCAAAAAAGCCATTGGAAATTGTAATAAAGCTTGATGATTTCTACTAGGGACTCTGCACAGTCTAAGATAGAACTAATCTTTGAAGTAGATCAAATTTATGAGGCTTTGATACATACCTAATCTCCGCAGAACTTTGAATTTATGAATTTATGAAATAGGCAGAAGATTGAATCTCTAGACAGATTGACCTCCATTCGCTAGTTATGGGTAGTTTGAGGAGGTGTGACCGGGACTTTGTTTATAATTAGATTAACCTTGTTTTTAATATTTTTAATATATCTCTTATAGAGTTGAATAATTTCTTCAAAGAAAAAGTTGTTGGGTTTTTCTCATGTTGTTTTGAATAAAAATATTAAATGTATCTCTTATAGAACTGAATAATTTCTCCAAAGAAAAAGTTGTTAGTTTTTTCCATGTTGGTGTTGCTTTTCGGAGAGTAAAATATTTATATTTACGTCTAGTGTTTGAGTGCCTCTTTATAAATGTTTTTATGGTTGATAGACTTTATAAATGTTTTTATGGTTGATGTCTTAACAGTTGTTGGGTTTTTCCTGATGTCTTAAAAGTTATTGGGTTTTTTCGATGAGAGTAAAATACTCTTTATAAATGTTTTTATGGTTGATGTCTTAAAAGTTGTTGGGTGTTTTCGATGAGAGTTAAATATTTATATTTATGTCTAGTGTTTGACCGTCTCTTTATAATGTTTCTATGGTTGATGTCTTCTGTGATGTCTTCTGTGAAAGATTTATAAATATTTCTAGGGTGGATGTCTTCTATGAAATGTGAAATTAACCCGATGTCTTCTATGAAATGTGAAATTGCTTAATGATGAATGAGAATATGAAAAAAGATTTGCTTAATGATGAATGAGAATATGAAAAAGTATTAAATGATCATAAGTGATTATTAGTTTGTCTTTGTGAAATTGGTTAATGATGAATGAGAATATGAAAAAGATTATTAGTTTAGAATATCTATCAAAGTAAAAAGTGATTAGAAGTGATTATTAGTTTAGAAGACCTATCAAAGTAAAAAAGATTAAAGTAAAAAATTGGTTAATGATGAATGAGAATATGAAAAAGATTATTAGTTTAGAAGACCTATCAAAGTAAAAAGTGATTAGAAGTGATTATTAGTTTAGAAGACCTATCAAAGTAAAAAGTAAAAAGTGAAACTAAAAAGTGATTATTAGTTTATTAGTTTAGAAGACCTATCAAAGTAAAAAAGATTAAAGCAAAAAAGATTATTAGTTTAGAAGACCTATCAAACTAAAAAAACATTTTTATGGTTGATGTCTTGTGAAATTGTTTAATGATGAATTGATGAATTTCCACACTGATGAATAAAATATGAAAAAAGATTCCATCATTAAAAGTGATTATTAGTTTAGAAGACCTATAAAAATAATCCAGATGGTAAGCTTATTAGTTTAGAATACCTATAAAAAAAAACCAAGATGGTAAGATTATTAGTTTAGAATACCTATGGAAAGTAAAGAGCCAGATTGTTCCAAGTTATCCATCCTCTAGGGTTTGTTCTAACCCTAGAAATTCTAGTCTATTTTTGAGGAGGAAGAAGTGTATACAAAAGGAGGACGAGTTCTATCCTTTTGTTTATGCCCTAGAAGAAGGCCGGAAAAACCTCACTCTGTGAACAAATACGAGACCACAAGTAAAAATTTGTTGAAAGGCGGAAGCCTATGACAAAGGCCTGAATGATCTCGGTCTATCGTTAACAGGGCCGAAAGGCCTCAGTCTGAATCTCAGGTAAGCCGAAAAGGCCTCAGAAGCTGGGTGCAGAAGGCTGAAAGGCCTCAGGGGTGATCTCCGGCCGAGAAATCTCAGAAAAAGTCGGAGGTTTCTCAGATGATAGAAATTTGAGATGGCATGATTTCAATGATACTTTTGCCTAAATCAAGTTATTTTAGTGGTTGAAAGGGTTAAACATGTATCATACCATAGATCTGCTTATGACATGTCTGAAAGCTATAAATCCATCGTGATGAAGATTAAGTTAAAAGTTCGTTCTTTCTTGTGGTCTATCGATATTATATTCTTTATGCTCTATGACAACCTTCCTTGAAAAATGATTTGACAGGGACAAAAGTGATGGAAATTAAAGAGCAGAAAATAAGATCTGAAATATGATCCTGAGTTAAAATTCTAAAATCTGTGAAAGTATTAAAGCTGTGACAAGGAACCAAAAAGTATCAACAAGAGGGTAACTTCAGGAGGACTCAACGAGACCGAGTTTATTGCTCATTCTCAGGACCAAATTTATCTCTATGATTCAGGGGCTCAGGTATATTATTTGACATCAGATCTTGATAGGCCGAGAACCATTCATTCTTGATAGGGCAAGAGCCATTCATTCTTGCAGGCCGAAATCATTTCCTTATTTGAGTCCAAGGCCATATATTATGTAGGAGTTCCAGATGCCTGGAAGACCGAATTCTTCATCATTTTAGGAGGCTGAGATTCACTGGGGATCATTTGTACCACTGCTAAAAGATCAAGGGCGCTTATTTGGAGATCATGGCGATATTCTTGTAGCATATCTTTGGGAGGCCAAAAATCCCTTGTGAAGGTCTAGTCATTTCTGGAGTTGTCCTTGTGAAGAACAAACTATTACTGTCGTGATTATGTCAGAACCATGGAAGGACCGATTCAGACGTGAAGAAGGTATCTCTAGAAAGCAGTTGTGGCTTCAACTGTTTGTACAAGCACTGGATGTTGTCTGTAACGCTTATATAATTAGTGAAGATATTGTTTCTTTACAGTGCCAACTGTTTGTACAAGCACTGGATGATTGTCTGTGACGCTTATATAATTAGGGAAGATATTGTTTCTTTACAGTGCCAGACAGGCCGAATGCAAACTATAGTTTGATCGAGATGAAGCATTCCTCGAATAACTGATAACATGAGGATAAACACATCTCTTAGAAATCTGAGTTGCAGGACCAAATTTGAGCTCAGATGCGGGCTCACATTTAGACCTGTTTGGGTAGCTTCAAAGAATTGTGTTGAATCTTATATAAAGGTAAGACAAGGCATGAAAGAAGAATGCTATCATGTAGTCCTTTAACAAGTACATTTGGTATTCTCTGCTTGAAAGATCCAGAAGGAGATAGGCTCTCTTTCTTGGTAGCACTGATACTATTAGGGTTTTGTAAAACCCCAGAAGACCTAAAGGATATTACTAAGGAAAAGTATGCAGGGCCATCCATACATAATCAGTGGCCAAAACCTTATAATTCACTTGACCAGGTTGTATTCTTGAAGCCAAGCCAAGACTTAAGTGGTCAAGACTGAAGTGTGGCATCAAATCTCTGTCAGGTGTAACAATGATTTGAGAACTGAGGTCTAGCCCTAAGTAAGTTAACTAAGGTCATAATTTCAAGATGCACCCATTATAAGGCCTACCGTAAGTAAGTTAACTAAGTTAACTAAGGCCATACTTGCCGGATGGGTGATGCACCAATTATAAGTAAGAGACTATACTGTAATTTATAGAATCAAACCATGCTCTTCCTTGTTACCTACAATCATATCATGTGAACTATTATACATTCAAACCGTGCTCATCAAACCGCGTGACCTATTATATAATCAAACTATGCTCTTCGTGACCTACTAGATAATCAAACTATGCTATTCCTTATTAGCTACAACCAGATCATGTGAACCATTATATAAAGATAAGCACTTATGAACGATTATATAAAGATAAGCAATGATATAAAAGTTCAAAATATCGATACCCTATATTACCTTTTTCTGACCATGTGAACTATTGGAGAATCAAACTATGTTCTTCCTAAGAAGGAAGAAGAGCAAGGACCATGATATTCCTATGAAGGAAGAAGTCCTTGCTATTCCTATGAAGGAAGAAGAGTAAGGACCATGCTATTCCTATGAAGGAAGAAGTCCTTGCTATTCTTATGAAATAAGGAAGAACAGTAAGGACTTATGAAGGAAGAACAGTAAGGACAAGAGAATACAATGTTAGTCAACCACTACTATTCCATGATTCCACGAGAAGGGAAGCAATTATGAGAGACTTTGTAGCTACAACTAGACAAAGAGACTACAACCTCAATCAATCCCTACTATTCCATGAGAATGAAAGTAATTATGAATGATTTCAATACCTAACAAGAGAATACAACCTCAATCAACCCCTACTATTCCCTGAGAATGGAAGCAACTATAAAAAAACTTCAATGTTATTAGCATATTATAGTCCACAAGCCAAAGACCTGATAAGAGAATACAACCTCAATCGACCCCTACTATTCCGTAAGAGTGGAAGTTGTGTGACAAATTTCATGTGCCTAAAACTACACTACCAATCTTTGACGTCGATATAGTGACATGGGCATTTAGGATTTGCTAGAATGGTCTCTAATCACTTCTCCCAAAAGTGTTGGAAAACATTAAATAGCATGGCCTGAAGTGTCAATTTATTCTCTAGGCTATATATGCTCCTAGCTCACACTATACTATATATTAAGGTGAGCTCATATCCTAGCATACCCCAATATTATGACACTTACGCATTTGTTTTTTAAATTTTAATTATAATAATCACAAACTATTAATTTGTTATTTTAATTTTAATTTTACTTTGCCTGCTTATACCATGCTTTTATTACTCTATTTCTGACTTTCTAACTTTAGATAATAAAAACAAGTTAATTGCACTCACAAGCGACTCGCGAGGCCTTCACTTTGGGTTCTGAAGAAAAAATAATCCCAAGTAGAAATGTAAAGAAAGAAAAGTATATCTTGACTTAAACTCTATGGGAAGCCTGAAAAATTAATCCAGGTAAAAATGTAAAGAAAGAAAAGTATATTTGGTATTAAACTCTTTGGGAAGCCTCACATATATGTGCAATGAAGCCTTGGCCTCGGGATCCCATTATAAACCTTTACAACAGAATTTATATACAAAATATACATCATAAAATGCTTTCAATACAATATTTTGTTTTGCATAAACATTATATTTACGCGTTACCACAAACAGGAGATAAGAACATGGATTGATTTTCCAACATCACTCTTCCCTATGGTCTGAGGTGCTTCTCAACAAAATAAAATTAACTTACACATTCATTCATTAACTTATTCCAGTAGCTGAATACTCCACATCCAAGGAATCTAATTAAGATAAATACAAATACACACTACAAAGTCAAGTAAATAAGAACTAATTAAGAAGAATAATGGTAGTTCTCTTCATAGAATCAGATATAGTTTGTTTCTAACAGAACATGCATTACATTACAGATGGGCTATTTATCTCTGACACCCAATATATTTTACATGAATCCCTGCAGAAGAAGCATTAATGGAGCAGGTTACATTACAAGCACATAAATGGCGTATACAACACCAGGGATGAAACCCAAGATTGTTAAGAGCAAATCTATCCAAAATTCCACCTGCAGTTCCACAGTGACCCAAATAATGTTTAGAGCTATAGATGCATCAAAACAGAGCTAAACCCAGAAAATTAAAATTAAAAAATAACGTACCCCAAGACCATATCTGAGAAAAACTCCAAGAGGTGGAATTAATATTGATAACAGCACCTCTATGAACGTTTCGGATCCCATTGGAATTACAGTAACTTAGCTGAGTGTCGCCTCACTGATTACCGTGTAGAATTCTATGAAGGTACAAGGATTTAACAATGGGAGTAAAGAGAAAAAGAGGACAAATAATGAGTTCAGCCGAGGAAGAAATCAAGAAGACTAGTAGAGTTGAGTTGAAGGGGGTGGTGAAATGTGTATGAAGAAGAGGAGAATTGTTTCGGCGTACGAAACGTGGAAGTTTATTTTCGCTGATTACTCGAAATTTTCAACACGTACGCCTGCATCATTTTTCTGGTCTTTTCCTTTAACGCTATTTATTAACTCGTCTTATTCTGTGTTTCCATTAAATTTGGCGCAATTTGTGGATCAATTATTCTTTTCATCAATTATAACTAACAATATAGACATAATAAATCAATTCCTGCGAATTATAAGAAATTAGCTCCAAACTGGTCTAAAGTGAGGGAAAAGCTAGTTCCTGATATAACTTTGTACGAGTTTCTCCTTATTAGTCCATGCCTGCGGCCAGGCGACTGGACTATAGTAAGTGGAAATGGTTCGATAGCATTAATCCTTATCATAGGTAACCCAAAGTTTTTACCTGCCCATACTATTAGAGCCTATAAAAATTTTGTATTAATTTATGAGGAACCAATAGAGTTAGGCAAGAGCTAACCGGCATACCATTGGGCATTAAATGCCAGGTTACATGCGCTCTCGATCGCTGTTTAACACACGCGCGCGTATTAAACAGCTATCCAGAGCGCATGTAGCCTGGCATTTAATGCCCAATGGTATGCCCGTTAACGCTTTCCATAGAGTTAAACTATCATCTAATTTGGCTTTTTCCCGAGGTGGGGAGGCCAAAACCTTGGATAATAGTTCGTATGGGTCGTTCATATTTGGAAACCGCAAACTAATGATAGCATTAGTTCGCTGGTATTAAATTTTTTGGAAAAAGAATGATACGATTTATATTCAATCTTCTCTGAACTTTTCTTCTGTCTTTATCTACGTATAATACCAATATGTAATACTCGTTATAAACATGTGTTCTATAATATAATAGATGGTGTGCAGATTTTGTATTTAAATTATAAAGTAAAGTAAGTCTGTATCATCTATAGTTTAGTAGTGATATGGATCAAATCAATAGCCATTCACCACTTCAATAATTCTGGCTTGCTCAAATCACCGAGACTAGCATTACTCGCTAGGATTACCAAGTAACTCCTCCTCATTGCCTTTTGTGGCATTTGGCTATTGGTGACTAGTGAAAGTTGCTCACTAGTGACATCGAGTTGTGGGTCACCAATGACATTTGGCTTTGCACATATTCCTGCTTCCTTTCATATCCCTCATGCTTCCTTTTAGTCTTGCTCATATGCATAATTTTGACGGAGATTAGTGTCACTGTGCACACAATAACTTCTCTTTTGTGTTTGAAACTAATTGAATCTTGATTCAATTGCAAACAGTGGGCCCTGTGCTTCCTTTCAACATTGCCCATATGCATAATTTTGACAAAGATTAGTGTTACCGTGCACACAATTACTTCTCTTTTGTGCTTGAAACTAATTGAATCTTGATTCAATCGCAGACAGTGGGCAACGAATTAATGGAAACTAATTGAACCTTGATTCAATTGCAGACAGTGGCACTGAATCAACTAACTCAAAACTAATGGAAACTAATTAAACCTTGATTCAATTACAAATAGTGGGTGGTGAATCAACTAATTGGAGCACAAAAAAAAGTTTTAATCTAACTGGTATGCTCATATTTTGTTGTTGTTTCTAAAGTAATGGCTAAATGGTATGAACATGTTGTGGTTTCTAGAGCAATAAACACAATTTTTTTCTCTGTTAAATTCATTTACAAGTAGTCTTCTTTTTTCCCATGTTATTAAGCTAGTTACTTGTCATGGAAAACGTACAGACAATGCCTGTAAAAACATCCAAAATACGGGAGAAAGTAACGGGCCAAACGAAATCCCTATTTTACTTTTCTTGACTTACTAAAATCATGTTCAAACCCCTATAAAATAAAGGCAATTTCAACTAAAGCAAGAAAAAAGCCATAAAAATAATTCCCCATATTAGCTAAAAAAAGCCAGAAGGTTTAATAAGGACAAGCGAATTATTGACATGAAAGAAATGAAAGGACCTTACAACAATGAACTTAATGGGGATGGCTTCCTTCCTTGTC
>APFE031538176.1:0-10377 GCA_000404065.3 Pinus taeda | reverse complement strand
TTTATATTTTTTAACCATAATAAATATTTTAATATATAAATAATTCATATTAAACTAGCAATTGCACCCAATGTTGCAAAGGAAAAGCCGTAAGGCGGTATCATATGCCTCTATGGTGCCACCAAGCCTCTTGTGATATTTAAAGATAAAATCATTGAAAATGGCCCCAACATTGATCTCGGATGTGTAATTGACTACAATGGTTGGATGCATCATGGTTGTAGATCCCAACATAATTAGCATGTTCATTGAAGGAATCCACTTGAACTTTAGAAAGGCCTTGTGTGCCAAACACACAATAACTGGAACAACTGCCCCACCTAAGAAGAACCAATTGAATTGGGGATATATACTCCAAGCATGAAAAAATCCACTTGGGACCAACCAAACCGATGACTAATGCATGAAAAAACACACAATCACTAGGACATGTCCATCGGATATTTGCAGCCAAAAGATGAGTTTGGTTATATCTTTCACTGATCCTAACATACACCATGTAACTGCTAGGTTGACTATTCGAGCCACTATTGTTCCTATAAACTGCTTTGGATTCATAGGAGGTCAATCAACACAGCTAATGTGTGAAACTACTGACATGATTGAAACAAAATTCAACAAACCTTAAGTAAATCTGAGATTAAAATTGTAGTTTTCTCGAAATCAAACTAATCCTAATATCTACAATGCAACTCCTAGGTTGATTGTTTCAACCACTATTGTGCCTATAAACTGCATTGCATTCACAGTAGGTCAGCCAACAAAACCAATGTGTCCAACTACTCACATGATACCAAAAACATTTAACAGATGTTAAGTAAATGTCAGAAAATTGTAGCTTTCTCAAAATTGAATGCCCAGTTTTAACAAAGAATTCTAGTTTGCATCTATAATATATATTCAAATTTGAAACTAAGAAGAAGTCAAGCTCATATGAATTTAACAGAAATCTCAATAGTGTGTTTAAACATTTATAAACTATATAGAGCTAAATCTTAAAACCAGTTCTTTGTGCAACAGAAAATAAACTCCTATAAATATTAAGCCTTTCTTCAATTGACGAGTAATAAAAAATTATTTCTTTGGAGCGATTAGCTGCAAGAGGTGAAAGGAAAAATAAGATTCTATCTGATTGAACATCAATTATTTCTCATTTCGTAATTTACAGTTTTAGCTTTTCCACATTACTTGACATTGATTTCTTTTTTGTTAAATACAAAATGGTCATCCTATGACTGCTGGAAAATGCGGCTTACACATGGGATATTTTATAGTTTCCTAAGGCAACCTACAATACATTTGGACCGCATATTTGTTAGCAAAATTACTGATGCAGGTCCTAGCAGGCTTGTACCTACAAAGACCAGAACCATGGAAACCCAATACAATAGCACAGTTCCTGCAGAAACATTTTCTTATATTGATAGTCAGTACCAAAGGACTGATAGCCTTGGCCCCAAGTCTAATTTGTATGCTATGAGAATAATCATTTTGCAATTGCTCACCGGAAAAACACCCATGGTTGTAATAGATGAAGTTAAAACATCCATTGAGAATGGTTCGTTTCAACATATCCGAGACAACAATTCTAGAGATTGGCCTCTTAATGAGGCCATGGAATTGGAAATATTACAATTGAGATGTGCATAGTTCTAGGGTTGGGTTAGACCAGACTTGGAAAAGTATGTTTTTCCAGAGCTTGAGAGATTCAAAGTCCTCAATGTTTCTCAAACCAGAAATGTCAAAGAGGAAATTGATGGTATGCCCCCAAATCACTTTCTATGTCCTATACTTCAGGTTAGTTTTTCTCACGCACACTTCATTTAAAAGAAAAGATCGGTGACTATTATAATAGAAGTTGGAAGGACAATGATCTCCATTAGAGGATGTGTTCATTTAAGTACAAAACCTTAATGTCCTGGACTAGTGCTTGCATAACTAATTTGAGCAGTACAATAACCAGCTTGAGCTCAAATTGACATAGTCCAAAATAGATAGTTTTACAATCTTCGGACTAGAATATCTGTACCTTACGCATGTATATGTCATAACCCTAGAATCTGTTGCACTTATATGTGTGTGTCTCCCTAAATGAGTTATGCAATACTTGAATTTGTTTAATTGTCTTGTGCAAATCTTCTCATGTATTTCTAGTATCAGGTGTTTAAGACAAGTTTTGTAATGCTATCAGTCTAAGAGCCTCTATAGGTGCTCTCCCATATTCTATTAACTTTCCCTTGTAATATCTCACAATTCATAAGCCTTTCTATACATCAAAAGTTCATTCATCACATTTAATGGTTTATAAATAAGTAATTGACAAATAAACTCCAGAAGTAACAAACATAATTATTTATCATTTTGTATTGAGAGGAATATATTCCATACAAATTACAATAGTAAAATGTTGCCTCACTCATAGAAAGTACAAGCATGACTAGACAAAATTATTTTCTCACTGCATTGGATTCATCTAGATTTGTTTTGAACACATAAAATAATGGTGCTAAAACTTCATTCATCCCTCGCACATAACCAATCCCTAGGTTCAACTTTGAGAAAATTAGTAAGATGTGTTTCAATGCTTCCTGTTTAGATTCCCAAATAAATCTCTTAGGAGAATTATAATTTCCATGAAAATGCAATATTGCTAGGACACAACCCATTTGCCATTTTCACAGTAACAGATCGCCCAAATAAATCTCTTAGGAGAATTATAATTTCCATGAAAATGCAATATTGCTAGGACACAACCCATTTGTCATTTTCAGATTAACAGTTCCCTAGGCTTTGTAAACTTCAAATGACCAATACTTGTTACAAATGTCTGACCAAATATAATTCAACCCAATAGTAACATGATCCTCATTTACAATTGCAAATGCATAATCTCCAGAGGAGAAAATGCATACCTGGATGTGTACTTTTTACATCACGTTCAATCTGTTCAATTGTCTCTGTATTCTAAGAAACATCCAAGCCAATTGAAATTAGACAATTGGGGGAATCCAATTATAGCTAGATGTGCTAGATGCAAATAATTATAGAATAATCGCATCTCTTGAAAACATTGCAAAAAATTATTTCTAGTGAGAACAACGAAAATGATAAAAATCATTCCTTATGGAAAATAAATAAATAACTTTGAAGAAATAGTAATTTTTAGTGACTTATCATGGGAAAAAATCTATTTGGAAAGGCTCCTCTATAATGGTTTTAAAATCCTCACATTTCAGGAGTACTGGACTGGATCATTTCATCATTCTCAATCTGCATGACATTGAATAAGGAATTGAACACAATACCTTTCATTCTGAGGATAGTTTTCTTCATTGATTGGGAACACCCATCATGCTGCAAATGAACCATGAGCACAATTGTTACCACAACTAGCTGCAAATACACAGTGGGTTCTTTACAAAATTCCTTCCATTAGCATATCCTCAAGGACAAAAATCATGCAAACCAACAAATATTCAATGTGTAGATAATCCTAGCATGTATTTAACACACTTCTTTCCCTTTCTAGCATAACCTTCACAATGCATGTCCACCTTTATCAAAACTATGAGAGGCTCATATTCCTTCTTATGGACCCCACCCCTCCTTTCTTTTTCTTCTTTTCGTCCTTTCCTTCCTACATAGACCACCATTTGTTGCTCAAAACATAATCAACATTTCTAAAACCATGGAGTTGACCAACACAAAATGCAGATCTCAATGCACAACAAGCTAAAGTTTGGATTGATCTTGAGCACATAGACAAGGCAATTATAAATTGTTTTGCTAGCAGTTGGCTCTCATACATTCTTGTTAAACTTTAGAATGGAAGTATTTTCCCCAATAGCCAGACTGCTCCCATTCTTTAATAGGAAACTTTGTTTTCTTCACTAATTTGTCACACCCATCACACTGCAAATAAACCCTGAGTAGAGTTGTTTCCATAACTGGCTGTAAAAACACAGTGGGTTTTTTTTATAATTGTGTACATTGGCACAGCTTCAAGGACCGGATCTAAACCAACAATGCATCACACCAAAAATTCTAAATCACAACATCTCGCGACGCTGAACTTGAAAACCATGCCGTTATTGTAGGTCATGCCTTCAAGCTACGTGATGGGGTAGTTGCATGTATTGTCATTTTCTCTCTGGTCCACTGCGTGAGCTTATTAGTGGGATCCAACTATCTCATAAACCCTAGGAGAAGAGTTCTTCTCTGCAAAATGAAAAAGCAAATGGCAAGGTGAAGCTCACCATCGTGGAGGAGAAGCGTTATATGACCTTGTAGAAATTTTGAATAATATGGCACTTATTCACAGAGATTATCTTGATTATACACTATTGCGGAATGCATGCATAATACATAAACTCCTGTACCATTGATCGTCAATTTTGCGGAATTAAAGAAACAATCGCATGCGCACATTGAAGCATCAATCACACATATCAACACAGTATATCACGGGGAAAGCATACAGCTGAAAGCCCCTCAACTATTTGTATATTATATTGATTGAGAACATGTAACAATACATAGTACAATACTCGTCACAAGTACTTAGTACTATCTCCACCTGGTACACACAAACTAGCTCAGATCTGAATCAAGTCACTGGCTCAAATCTCCTCTGTTGTTTGCCTGCCTCCACTGCACAATACATGTTGAGAATAGAATGAAGAATCAGCTCCAAATTCGTATTCCCTTTGCCTATACCATGCAATCCTCATTGGCAATACTCAATCCATTGATTGTGAAAATCTCATGTACAAGTATAGTCACAACTGAAAGCTGTCTTGCCCTTTCACTCACCTCTAACACTTGTCTCCACTGAACTGTCTATGCATTGAGTTAACTAATGTATTCTTTAGTTGATTTATGAGTTAATAATTAGTGAATTAATTAATAATTAATTCACACCACTCATCACTAGTGTATTTGTTAGTTAGACTAAATACAACTAGTTCAACTAAGTCAAACTGAACACAAATCCATCAACTCCTCATTCAACTCCACCAAACTCAATCACTTGAGTTCTAACTGAAGTCCTTCATGCAATAGCTCAACTAACCCATAAGAAAAACGTATTTCCTTCTGGCAGTTGCATATGCCACATCCGTATCTCGAACCGAAGTGCTCCAAGGCGATAAGATAATGTTTATAGTCCCAATATTATTAAGAGCTAATAATATTCGAGTGTTCTATATTTAGACTGGCAGTCTAAAAATAGACTCCATCCATATGTCTAAAAATAGAAGTCCATCTATTTTTACCAACATGACCAATCATCCACAAATAGCATCCTGCAACTCATAGACCATGATCCATATGTCTAGAAATAGACATAGTCTAAAAATAGACTTTGCGCCAAAAATAGCTTGCGAGACCACTTAGTGAAGGCGACTTCTTTTCACTAAGCTCCATCATCTTGTTGCATTTTCAACAGACCTGTCTTATAATTCAGTTGTTGAAATGGTATAACTATCAATCCGACGACACAGTAAATGTGTATGACATTGAATAAGGAATGGAACACAATACCTTTCATTCCAAGGATATTTTTCTTCACTGACTGGGCACACCCATCGCAGTGCAAATGAACCCTGAGCACAGTTTTTACCACAGCTGGATGCAAAAATAGAGTGGGTTCTTTTCAAAATTTTGTCCATTGGCGTAGCTTGAAAGGTGAAAATGATGCAAGCCAACAAATATTCAATGTGCATATAATTATGGCATGTCTTTAGCACACTTCTTGACCTTTCTAGCACAGCCTTCATAAAGCTTGTCCACCTTTATCACGACTGTGAGATGCCCATCTTCCTTCTTATGTCCCCCACCCTTCTCTTCTTCCTTCTTCTCTTTCGCCTTTCCTTCCCGCATAGACCATAATTTGTTCAAAACATCGTCAACATTTCTAAAACCATTGAGTTGACCAACACAGAATGCAGATCTCAATGCGCAACAATCTAAAACTGGCGTTGATATTGAGCACTTAGACAAGGCAATTATAAATCAATTTTCCAGTAGTTGGCTCTCATACATTCTTTTTCAACTTTAGATTGGAAGGATTTGCCCCAACAGTCAAGTTGCTCCCATTCTTTAATAGGCAACCTTGTTTTCTTCATTAATTTGGCACACCCATCATAGTGAAAATGAACCGTGAGTAGAGTTGTTACCTCATAGTGCAAATGAACCATGAGCAAAGTTGTTACCACAGCTGGCTGCAAAAACATAGTGGTTTTTTTTTTCATAATTTCGTACATTGACATAGCTTCAAGGACCAGATCTAAACCAACAATACATCACACCATAAATTCCATATTGAATGAAAATCTGGGAGTGTGACTTTCAAAGAGATGTGAAGTTAATTGATCAATAATTAGAACACTCTCTTGTGACCTTCACATTTTGAAATATTATAGGAAAACACAATGAATATAAAGATACCCATAACCTTACAAATCCTTAACAAACAAGGGACACCCACTAAAAGATTCAAACATATCGGAAACTTTCCATCTCTAATTAGTGCACTCAAAGGAGCCTCATTATGTACTACAATAACGATGTAATAAAATATCAAGCAATAACGAGATAACTCGAGGATCCTAGAACGTACAAAAACATAAGGGTATTAATGAAAACATGTCTTATTAATTTATTAAAGCAAACCATGTGTTCTACAACAACATTATGATTGAGGCATTATAGTTTCTCTCGACCGGGGAATCCTCCAGTCAAACTAGAACACTTGTAAAAAAAAAAAAAAATCAAGTTAATAATTAGTTTGCCAAAGAGAAAAACTTTAAGCAAGGAAATCTTACTCCCATTTTCAACTAACAAGTGTGAATAAATCCAAAACTCTTTGAAAAAAATACTCTCATTTACCTTAAATTAAACCATGTAACAATGCACTACTCTAATGGGCTCTCTGATGCCCCAATGATGCCCTGTCGTTCTTGCCCAATCCTCTTACTCTTGTAAATCCCCCAGAAAAATGGCTTAACAAAATGAATTGAAGCTTCTGGACTATAGATTTTTATATCTCCCTCAATAAGCATCCCCTACTCTTACATGTTGTTGAGTTATGTACTTTTACATGTTGTTGAGTTATGTTACCAGAAAAGAGAAACGGGAAAGAAATGAGAAATGGAGTTTTGAGGTTGAGCATTCAAGAAACAATGAGAGAGAAAAAACATTAAAATTGCATTAAAAACTCATTTACTAGAATACAAAATATTCCAAGCCCATCCTTGTTCCTATAGTTTTATTATGTTAGCAAAAATTCAACAATATATTAATGAATTATTGGCTTTAGCATGCAACAAAACAAAACACTAACAAGAAATTAACAATTTAATGAAAGTAACTAAATACCTAGAAATGTCATCTTCCGTTTTAACGTTTTAAGTATATTGTGAGTTGGGATTGCTCTATGTTGGAACCATAGGTTTGTGCATTTAGGTGGACAGATGGGGAAAGATCTGTCATCAGCTTGTACAAAGGATTGTTGGTTATAATAAGAAGAAGTAAAAATCTCAGTTATAGAATGACGATTTGATTCATTCCATAAAGTTGTTGGGGGTTAAATTCTTCGTCTTCTTCCATTCAGATACCTATTGGACGGTCAACGATTTTATTCAATAATTATCTAACATAATTAATAGCACCCTGAGTTTTTGTCATTAGATAGACATTTCAAATTTGCAGGTTTCACAGGTTTCAATCCATGATCTATATAGAACGAAATTAAAGATATTGGAGTTGTTTTTAGTGTGACATTTTTTAGCACCCTCGAAAATCCCTAGGGCACTTGGATTGCATAGTATTACCCATCAAACTTGTGATTTCAATAAATTCCTCCTGATTTTAGATAAATTTGACCAGAAAAATCCACTTTAAAAACTTCCAAAAAAATAGTACTAGAATTCCAAAAATATTAAAATCTTTGAAATTAAAAGAAATACCAAATCATTACTTCAATTATTGAAAATATTCATCCTAAATTGTTCCTCTAAGCTGTGCACCTAGAAAATGAAACTAGTTGTATGTCATTACTTCAATTATTGAAAATATTCATCCTAAATTGTCCCTCTAAGCTGCGCACCTAGAAAATTTCCTCTCACCTGCGCACCTAGAAAATGAAACTAGTTGTATGTCTGCATGCCGTGCGTTTTACGCAATGCTTTTTTGGTAAGAGAGTTAACTGGAGTTTATAAGATGTAACGGACTTTGGGAACTGCGTTTTCCGTACCGTTTCGTTTCTAATGGTAACATAGTTGTTGAGGACGCTTTATAAAATCGAGAGGCACTCTCCTCTCTATTATAAATGAAATTGAGGGCCTTTAGCCCTTTTCCCTTTTAAATAGCTAGGGTTGGTATCCTTTAATTCATTACTTGGGGCTGGATGATTCACGTGTATGTATGCTCGAACTGTATCTACTACTACTAGCAAATAGGCCGTGACTAACTATATTTAGGCAGAGTATGAGTGTGATGCACTCAAGAGTAAGCCATCAAGGAAGACTTGAATTCCCCGGAGCTGTACTTTACGTCTTCTTTGCAAAGAAGACTTTTCTCATTTACCTGGAATTAAACCCTCACCGAAAACTATAACACGGTTACCTCACCGAAAACTATAACACGGTTACCTGAGATTAAACCCTTACTAAAACCAATAACAATTCTAGTGAGTGGAGGAAGTATAGCGTTCTTGCGGAGATAAGCGACTGACGACTTGAGCCGACGCGATGTAACTAAAAGGTATCTTTTTGCTTAGGTCTTAATTTAAGACACATAAGCACGCCCCGCTTAAAAAGTTTGTTTCACTTTTGTTTACGATGGGTATTTAAGACGAAATTAAAATTTCATTTTGAATAAACGTCTTAAAACAACCCTTCATGTGGTAGTGTTAGAGTTTAGTGTGAACTTAAAGTGGCCAGATTTTCATAGAACTAAGAAGTATTTGCTCTGTCTATATATGTTATGTAATCATTTACAAAATCTTGCATATTCGTCTATTTTGTTTAAATGAATGCTTTCTCATAAATTCGTTAAAGGTTCACTAAGGATTCTGGAGTGTTGTTAGAAAAGCAAGAGGCCGTGTTAAGAAAATTCGGGCATTAGATCTGTTAGAAAGTTCATGTAAGAGAAAGATCATTTGCAAGATTCTCCGCCGAAGGAAGCCCCCATGCTTCAAAACTGATATCAAAACCAGGTAACGTCTTCATTTATTATTTTTCAATTAACCATTTTAAAAGTTAATCCTCCAGCAACGATTTTCATGTCACTACATTTTTAGATTATTGAGCATTACTAAAATTGTGAGAGTTTTATCCCTTCTCCATTTGAAATAGTGAACGTTCAGAAGGATGCAATGTTTTTCAAACTATATAATCAATGACTCCCACCCAGAAATCGTGGAAAAGTATAGGATGTCGTATAGGATATCTAATATATATATATATATATGATAATGAAGATTAACTGCTGTTTACTTGTTCCAGTTTTCATCGAAAAAATATTGCGGTCGCAGCCCGGGATAGGCCGCATTTTTGTTTTGCTAAGGGCGAATGATGCCGAGTCTGCCAAAATCCGATTCATAAGTGAAGTAAGAAATCTGGTGATGTCAAGAAATTCATTGTCAGCGTCAAAAATTGGCCAATGCTCTGCCTACGAATAATGTCATTTCTTTGCTATGAATGACAGGTTTTGAAACTGGAGCTGTTCAGTAGATTGAGGGAACAACATGGAGACAACTTTGAAAGATTCGTATTCGAGAAAGTTGTTCCTGTGGTTGGAGACATTGAAACGGATCATAATCTTGGAATTGATACGGAGAGCAGCAGAGAGCATCTCTGGAGAAATCTGGACGCCATTGTAAATATTGCAGCAAGCACCGTGTCAATGACAGGTTCGCCGGTTATATTTCATCTTGAAAAGCTGATTACTCGTTGCCATTAGGAAAGCATTTATGTCTGAATGTAAAGACTTAACAACTTTTCGCACAACGTAGGTATGATATTTCTCTGGATGTCAACACAAAGGGAGCTGAGAATATTGTGGAATTCGCGAAACGATGCCGTAATCTTCAAATCCTCCTGCATGTCTCCATTGGTAAGTCGACAGATTATGATTCTATCTATTAGTTTTAGAAAAGTTTATGAAAGGTTTAAAGAAGAAAATAGATTTCTTAAACCATAACAAATTTACATTAATTTGGTAGTTAAGTTGGCAGATATATTTGATTAAAATTGGATTTTTTTTAACTGTATTTTATTTGTAATAATTTTATGGAGTCTATATTTTTGGAATAATGACAATTTAGTTATTAATATTATGTTATTATTTTCGCGGTCATCCATCTTCAATTTACCT
>APFE031538172.1:1445-43807 GCA_000404065.3 Pinus taeda | reverse complement strand
TTGTATACAGAGATCCTTGAAATCTTTTTAATGTCCTTCCCTACTAAGCTATACAAGAGGATCGTGAAGCTAGCATATAGCTAAGGAAGGTGGAAGCTTGATGGTCCTATTTTGTGGACCCCAAAGCTAGTGCAGAGATTGGAAGCATCGGGGGATAAGATCATGTGCGTCATCGATCATTGTTTCAATCGTATTATAGGAGGATTTGTTACTAAGTTTATGGTGGACACCTCAGTCAGCTATAGCAAGGCAGAGGGGCGATTTCTCAAAAGACTACGACATAATACTAAAGTCTTTGAATACTTGGATTAAAATCCTATTGTACGAAAAGCGGGTTATGTATTTACCTTGATGTTTGGGGCTACACGAAGTGGAAAGGTTTATAGGAACGAACGAAATAAGGGTCCAGAGAATAGCCCCTTGATTTCAACTCCACGAGGGGATGAGGAAGAACTCATGAAGGTCTCTCTGCAAAGTGATATTCACCTGATAAGACAAAGAATTCAGTGAATATCACCTCCACCCACACCACGATGAGCTTCACCACCATCACCTCTAGCTTCGCCCGTACCAACTCCACCACCACTGTGATTTAGTATGGCAAACACAGTGCACTTTCCCATGTTCAAAGGTTTGGGAAATGAAGATCTAGAACAATTCTGGTTCGTTGTAAGGGTTGTATGTGAAGCGCAAGGTGTTATAGATGACCATAAAAAGAAAGTGACATTGGTTAGCACCCTATAGGATCATGCGTTGACCTAGTGTATTAAGTATTCCAACGATAACCTGAATACAAGAGTCATGGATATCCAAACAATGTTAAATACATAATTTAGTAGGCCTAAGTCTGAAGCATAGTTGATTGTGGTATTCAAAGAGATCATGATGCTAGCAAGTGAGACTCCTTGGGAACTAGATTAGAGGTTGAAATGTATGATTCGTGAAGCCAATATAAATCTGACAGATGGATAGCATCGCGAGTGGTTTGTAGCTTTGCTCCTACCACATTTAAGGAGTGCACTATTGCAGCAGAAGACAACAACTCAGGCAAAGGCCTTAAAGATTGCTATGAGGCTACATGAGACTCCAATGAAAGATCATAGCCTAGGAGTTCAGTAGATCCATCTATAGCTGAAGAATCTGTGCCTTGAAATGCATAGTTTGAAATAGGACAGGACGGTTCGACCGGAAGTGTGCGAAGAAGTGTGGTGCATAAAATGCAAGAGTCAGGGTCATGGCAAAGAGCACTTTCCTGTCTTTACAAATTACCTTGCAAGAGGAGGACCAATGCCTTTAAGGCTGAAATATTAAGTAGGACCTAGTGTGACGCCTATTTTGTGGTGTACGATCTACCAAATAGTTACAAAACATGCCATGGACAATTGTCACTTGTTACAGAAGTATACGCAAACTTCGTAATAGTTGTTTTGCAACTTTTGTAGGTAGGTGGGAAATGACAAGCATACTTGCAAAAGCTATGAATTGATGATGGATAGAACACCGACATATAGGGTGCAAGTCGAAACGCGACCCCTTGACCACAATGCAGGAATGGCATGGACGAGGCAGAGGTGGAAGAGGACCTAGTAGAGGTCACGGATAGTTGATTTGCTACAATTGCGGAGGGCTAGGACGCTATGCCCACAATTGCATGAATCCAACATACCCATCGTGCAAATATTGCATGTTGTTTTGATGATGAGACGAAAGATTGTCCTGCACTGATAGCTAGGATATGTGACAAAGGAGCGCTACCGCCTCCCCCAACTCAGAACCTATAGATGATGAGGTCGGAGCTGCGCAAGGAAGATCCTAATGTAAACTTTGTGCTCTGAAGTGGAATAACGATGGGAGATGACAAAGGGAAACAACCAGAAGATAGTAATTAGGTTCACAAAGCCCCAGTGAAAGAGGCTGAATTTGATTTGGAGCGCGCTCGGGAAACCTTCATGGAAGCTGTTGTACCTTAAGAAACCAATTTCTTGGTTGTGTAGAAATTGTGCTTAAGACATTAACGTTTATAATTATTGTCACTTGTTTGTCACTTAATTGTATGTTGTATTCCGAAATAAAGGCGTTGAAAGACTTGGGTTTAAACCCTCAATACTTAGGTGACATGAAAGTCTCAGAATACCATTTGATTGCTGACTATAAATGATGAATGAAGAAAGATTGAAGAAGTCATAGACAATATGTTGTTTTACTCAAAATCTACTATCTATGACACTTGGAGAAGTTAAAGATAATATGTTGTCTTACATAGAAACTACTATCTGTAGCTTAGAATAATTACAAAGGTGGGAACTTCAAGTATAGGAGTTTGCTTTTAAGGGATTTTAACTTCATTTACATAAGAAAATAAATACTTGCAGCGTCATTACCATACTTGAAGGAAGAAAACATTTGATGACACATAACATAGAAGTCACAAAATCATACCAAACAATGTGTGGAAAACTTCTGATTCTTTCATTAATAAACAGTTGTATTAGGAATACAGTGGCCTAGTCTCTAGGTTCTCCAAAATTCAAACCTCCTCTCTGTAAATTTTCCTCTTTTCATACACTATGAGACATTCGGTAATCACCAAAACTGTCAAACTACCTAACTATCCTCTAATTTCTTTGAAGTAAAGGTTATTATGGAATATTACATAGAGGGTAAAAGGCACCTCATTCTCAAGAAAATAAAATAACTGGAAGTAACAAAAATTAAAAATCAATGCTTGTTCACTGTTCGAATCTGTAGCTTGAGCCTGTGGTTCTGCTGATGTATCTTTGTGTCGCTCTATCATCCATTAATGGAGTAGTGGCTGAAGTGGCGGGGTATGGTGAGTGACGTGGGAAATTAACAGATGAAAGCAATGAGGGGCGAAAAGCTTTGGGAGCTCACTGTGGGGGTAAAGAACGTACGGGAGCTTCAATGAGGTTGAACTCCCGCAGTGATTTTAGGCCACACATTTTGGTCAACCATGCTAACGTCATGGTCAACTACAGGGGTTGAGCTTTAATTAACCTTCATGCTCATTGCTTCCTCGTAGCACACTACAATGTACTTATCAAGCTATCACTTGATCGCGCCTCTTGAACCTACATGAGCTTTAGACAATGGATCGGTTATTATGGAACTCAAAAAATTAAAACTCCAGTTCATAAACCTGTCACATCCACCTTTTCAATGCCCCTTTGACTCCCATATGGACTAGATAGGAAATAAGAACTGCTAGTTAATGATTTATCGAGTTTGATTTTAAAGATAAAAACTGATTTCTTTCCAACCTGATATTCTGACTCGATATTTGGCTTGGACTTTAGCGAATTAAATTGTGTTTGATACACCATTGCATCCGATCTCTGAAATAAACTGCATTCTAGTTAACTACGTGATTACCACCGGATCTGTGGCCTATTGATTGGACGACCCAGATCTTCTCGTGGGTTTATCACTTTCAAAAGCCATTAATATTTGGTTTTTCTTTCATATTTTTTAATTTTTCTTTCAGTTTGTGATAAAACTGAAAATAAAACTTAAATAACAAAGGATGCTATAACATCTGGCTCCATTTGGGGATAGTTCTTTCACCACAAAAGCACTAAGAACCATAAATCGCTGCCTTCACCTCGGCCATGGAGTCATATATTGATTAACCAATTCAAATTCCATGGTAGTAGCCTTAATTGGGCATGGAGTCCAAACTTCTAAAAACCCTAAAATTTGAAAGACTAAAACCTGATATTCTTGAAATCTGAAACCTCTACAAACTTGTTTCCAACTGGGATAGTTACCCTTATTTATTAGCTAAAATTAAACTGAAGAACTACAACTGGAAATAAAATGCTCAACACTGGAGCTTATTTATGTATAGGTTCCTATCTATGTACATGACTGATCTCAATCAGGTGAAGTCAATCCTCTAATGGTACCAGGTTAGCATTTGAGTGCCTGATCTAGAACCATTCTGCTAGTGAATTTTGAAAATACAATTCATCCTGAACGAAAAATAAACTATGCATAAGGGCAACTCACAGCCAAAATTAGGAATATATCCACAAAATGGTATGTGTAGGCTACTAATAAATTACTCCATGTAATCTGCCACAGGATCTTCAAAAGTATAAGAAGAAATATGGTCTTGATCAGCCCCAAAAGAAAAAATCTCTATGTATGAAGGTTCTTTCTTGAATAAAGATTCTATTGGGATAATATGCTCAATAGAACAATAAAAAAAATCTTTAAGAAAATGATCTATCACGTTTATGTCTCCACTTTTCATCTTTAATCTTTGATTGAAAATAATTTGTAATTATGACCTCAGGAAATAAAGGAAAATGTTTCATATCACTATATGACATATGGCCAACTTCAAATAGATTGTTTACCTCTGATCCATGGGCATCATTGTGTTCTTCAATGCAATGATAAACAATCTCTTTATCAGATTTCGTTTTACATAAGATAGCCTCTTTTTCTATGATAAATGGCTCAACATATTGTTGTCCAACATTTCCCACTTGCTGGTTTTCTTCTCTATGTCCAACACCCAACTGATGAACTTGAAGACCTTCATCCTGCGAAAGGAAACCATCACCTATTCTTTCTCTCAAATAGGCTCCATCAAATAAGCACTTCCACAACCCTTCTATTTTTAGCACTGTATTTACACATGCTGAAGTAAGCTACCTCTGCTTATCTTCATCCAATTCTGCATTGTCATGTAGCATGAAGCAAGAAAAGTCATCTTTTTCTTGGCTATATACAAGTGAATTAGTTTCTTCATTATTTGTGATTCTTCTAATAAATATTGTTTCTTTGTATGGCCTCCTTTCTTCGCCACCAAAAATTGGTATGACAGTATAAGAAAAATCTAGTTTCAAAACACCACCCAATTTAGCCCCCTATGACCTAGATAGTAACATTCCAAACCTAGCAGGGATATCTTCTACCATTACATCCATTGCCAAAATTTTGGCTAGAATTTGGGCTAGTGAAACCACCACATCTTTAATGCCCCTCACACACTTGACTTTATGTGAATCAAAAGAATACAAGTCTCTGTAAGGTTTAGTAACTGGTAGGTTTAGCTATTTCATCACTGATAATGGCAAAAGGTTATGTGAGGCTCCTGAATCAAACATAAAATTGTGCAAGAGTAAATCATGAAACAATAAAGAAATGTAGAAAGGAAGTGTTGAAGAATCTACCTCCTCCACATGCAAACTGAAAAACACTACTGGTTTATCTTCTTGCAAATTCACAATGTCCTTCATATTCACATTTTGAGATAGATTGATAAAATCTGTAATTCCATTTTGATAAGTTGGTGTTTTAACCAACTCTGTGAGGGGTACCTGAATTCTGGCCTTTTCTAACTCTTTGGTGAAACTAAACACATGACTCTTTTTAGTATTCCTTTCATTCTCATCTTCAGTTTTCTTCATGACTGAAATCTCTTGTGGAATGGAAACAAGTTTCTCTAAAGGAGTTTTTTCACTTTTGTCTTGAGAGGACTCACCTTGAAGCATTTGAGTCTTGCTACTTGTATTCTGCTACTACTTTCCTTTATTCAATTGATTTGCAGGTTGTGGTTCTTGTTCTTGTGGAGTCGCCTTTTGTAAGGGAGCTAGAACTTGCTGCTCACCTTCATCTTCTTGACTTCTTGATCTTTTCCTTGGTCTCAAGTCATATTTCTTATGTAGTTCTGCCTGCATAAAATCATAAAATTGCTTCCAACATTGATCAATTTCATTATCTTCATAGATGACATCTCTTTCACTATACTCTCCTCCCTCAACACCTATTTCATCTTCATCTACTGCATACAATGTGAAAATATGGTCATCATGATCCTTGGAATGCTCTGGTACTTCATCAAGATCTGCCTCTATATATAGTGGTGCTTGAATCTAACCTTGATTTTTTCTCTCCCTTTGTAAAATATGCAGAGTTTGTCTTCTATATTGAGGATTAAAATTTCTATTTTGTTTTACTTGTCTTTGAGAATTATTATTCTCTAAATCCAATTTAATTAATTTATTAGACAATTTCTAATTACGTTACTCATATCCTCTAATGTTTGATCTTGAGAGGATTCTACTTTAGCATTTCCCTTATCCTGGATAGGTTGTGTATGTGGTGTTTTACTACAACCACCAAATTTTCTTCTATCTCTAATGCATCTATTTGGATTTGATCAAGGGTTGGCGATCTCCTCTCCCCCAATGTGAATCCAAAACTTGACTTAAAATCCCCTTCAAAAGTTATTTTTGCATCAGCAGGAGGGGGCTTAATCTCTACTGGAAGACTATTATACAATTTATTAAATCTTTTGATGAATTAAACAACACTTTCATTAGATTTCTTCCTGATAACATTAAACTCTGTGAGTGAATACCCATGGTCTCTTTTTTCTCCCCATCTTTGGGTGAACAGGAGCTCCATCTCTTCCCATGTTGTAATAAAATTATTAGGAAGCTGTTTAAACCATTTTCTTGCTTCTCCACCCAAGCATTGGAAAAAAGTCTTAGAACAACATCCAGTTGTTCAACATGTAGGTTTTCATAAACATTACAAAATACTGATACATGATTCTCTGTTGTTTGTTCATCCTTCCCTATGAAACGAGGAAGAATATTCAAGTTATATTGTGGCATTTGATTCAAATCTTGTGGCAATTGAATAGGTGCATACCTATTCATCAAAAATGTAGGTGTTGCCATGTTTGCTCTTGAATTTAATGAACCTTGATTACTAGTAGATGTGAAACCTGAATGAGGAGTAGTTATAGGTTCAAGCTGAATAACTATAGCAGATAATGAAAAAGTAACATACTCTAAAGATTGTTCCTGAAATTTGGGTTCTTTAAATGAATTGGATGTAGAAGGTGACTCTTGGTCAATAAAAGATGAATGTGAAAGATGTGGTGAACTGCTGCCTAGTACAGACAGTGTAGGACTTAACACATATTTCATTAAAAATGGATTTTTTTTATTACAAGGAAAACACTAGAGTTGAGTTTTTCGGTTATTTTTAAATTCCACATCCACTATTTAATTCCAAATTTACTGAAATATGTGTTACTTGGTGTAAGTGGAGTTTTAGGCCTTCCAACCCTCTTGGAAACTAGCCTTTCAGGATCTGAAAGGGCTTGAAATTTTTGTTGTGAGCTGTCTGGCCTTGTATGTGGTCTCTTTGGAGCTAGAGTTATTTTTTTTTTTCAAAATAGCCAAATATTTCCTCCTCACTGAACAACCATAGGAAAATATTGAAAACCCAGGGAAAAGTGTTCTTGTCTTCTCTCCCCGACAACAACGCCAATTAATGTTGTACCTTAAGAAACCAATTTCTTGGCTGTGTAGAAATTGTGCTTAGGATATTAATGTTTATAATTATTGTCACTTGTTTGTCACTTAATTGTATGATGTATTCTCAAATGAAGGCCCTGAAAGACTTGGTTTGAAACCCTCAATACTTAGGTGACATGAAAATCTCATAATGCCATTTGATTACTGAATATAAATGATGAATGAAGAAAGATTGAAGGAGTAATAGATAATATGATGTTCTACACAGAATCTACTATCTGTGACACTTGGAGAAGTTAAAGATAATATGTTTTCTTACACAGACACTACTATCTGTAACTTAGAAGAATTGCAGAGGTGGGAACTTCAAGTATAGGAGTGCTCTTTTAAGGGATTTTAACTTCATTTACATAAGAAAATAAAGACCTACAGCTTCATTACCATAATTAAAGGAAGAAAACATTTAATGACACATAAAAGAGAAGTCACAAAATCATACCCAACAGTGTGTGGAAAACTTCTGATTCTTTCATTAATAAATAGTTGTATCAGGCATACAGTGGCCTAGTCTCCAAGTTCTCCAAAATTCGAACCTCCAATCTGTAAATTTTCCTCTTTTATAAACTATGAGATAGTTGGTAATCACCAAACCTATCTAACTACCTAACTATCCTCTAACTACTTTGAAATAAAGGTTACTACAGAATATTACATAGAGGGTAAAAGAAACCTCATTCTCAAGAAAATAAAATAATAGGAAGTAACAGAAATTAAAAAGTGATGGTTGTTCGTTGTTTGAATTTGTAGCTTGAGCTTGTGGTTTTGTTGATGTATCTATGTGTTGCTCTATCATCCATTAATGTAGTCGATGAAGTGGTGGGGTATGGTGAGTGACATGGGCAATTAACATATGAAAGAAACGTGGGGTGGAAAGCTTTGGTAGCTCACTGTAGGGTAAAGAATATACGGGAGCTTCAACGAGGTTGAACCCCCATAATGATTTTAGGCCACATATTTTGGTCAACCATGCTAACATCACGATCAACTGCAAGGGTTGACCTATAATTAACTTTCGTGCTTATTACTTCCCCACAGCACACCTCAACATACTTATCAAGCTATCACTTGATCACACCTCTTGAACCTGCATGACCTCTTGACAATGGATCAGTTATTACGGAACTCAAAAAATTAAAACTCTAGTTTAGAAACTTGTTGTGTCCGCCTTTTCAACACCCCTTTGACTCCCATATGGACCCGATAGGAAATAAGAACTACCATTTTATGATTTATCGGGTCTGATTTTAAATATAGAACCTTACTACTTTCTGACCCAATATTTCGATCTAATATTTGGCCTGGACTTCAGCGAATTAATCTGTATTTGATATACTATCACGTCCAATCTCTGAAATAAACCCCATTTTAGTCTCATCCTTGTTGATGGAGGAGATGAGATGGAAAAATATGTAGAGCCAAAATGGTGATGCCTTTTCTGTATGAGGACGGTCCCAAAACAGAAACAAAAATAAGTCATCGAGTGGGAGATCTAAATCTAGAGGGAGATCTAAATCTCCAGGAACATTGTAAAGGTGGCATGTTGTAAATGTGAAAAGTAAGGGCACTACAAAAGGGACTATCAATCTAAAGCTCCTAACAAAGGAAAAGGATCTGATGATGCTCCTTCAACAGAGGTGAAAAGCACCTTAGATGAAGGTGGGGATGTGTACTTAGCTTCTTCAAGTACACATGTAGATCATGAGGCAGAATTGATTGACTCATGTGCATCCTTTCACTTCACTCCCCATAGAGAATGGTTCTGTGAGTATGTGAAATACGATGGTGGTGATGTATTCTTAGTGTATGATAGGAAGGCTAGAATCATTGCTCACGGAAAAGTAAAGTTGACGTTGCAAGGTGGAAGGGTTAGAACACTTCCAGGTGTTCTGCATATTCTTGCATTGGCTAGAAATATGATTTATGTAACCAAGTTAGATGATGCAGGTGTAAAAAAAGTGTTTAAGAAGGATACTTGTAGGATGGTTCGGGGAGCACTAGTATTGATGTGGGGAGTTCGGATTGGAACTCTATACAAGCTGCAAGGGAGCACTATTGTTGATGGGTGCAATAGTTTTGTGGTCCCTGAAAGTGGAGTAGAAAATCTAGTGGTCTCTATTAGCACTCTAGGAAACTCTCCTAGTTTGTAAATCGGAAATTGCTAGTAACATGTAATCTTCAATATTGTTCTCTGAACTATTGGAATAAATGATGGTTTGGATCAAGTTGGATAACCATTTTAGCTCTATTTTTACTACAAACATGCATGAACACCCCCAATAACACAAGGCTTTAGACTGCAAATGCTCAATAGTTTGTAGATTTAATGGATAGATGGAGAATACTGACAATACCAGTAGATTGCATACATGAACACATATGAATGGCTAGCTATAGGCAACAAATGAACTTACTGACTATACCGCTAGATGCATATATGATAGCACATATAAATGGCTAGCTACAGGCAGCAAAGAAGCTTTCAAATCTAATTATCAAAGTAGAGATAAGATGGTAGTTATCTAGCCTTAAACACAAACAAAACCTAAACGGATTGTTTAGGTACAAGCATAGAACATACGAGATATGGAAAATGAACATATAATGGCAAAAGAAGCTTGTATTACTAAAGAATGCAGATGGAAGGCTCGAAGAAACAGAGGAGGAATAATCTCCAAAATTTGAACCCTTATTACATCTTATTTTTAGCTATTTATAGCTTGTTTACAATGGTCCTGTGCCTTTTGAGGCTTCAGGTGTCTTAATCTGTCCCTTTTTCTTGTTTAAATGATTTATTCCTTCAATAGGCAGGCATGGATTGGTGGTTTTCTACTTCTGACAGAAGAGTAACTGCTTTGAGATATTTTGGGTAGTTGCTTGAGCTATTCGGGAGTTCTCCCGTGCCAGAGATGCCCCACAATCATTTTGTTTGTTCTAGCTATGTTGTGTTGTGGTTCCATGATCATTTCTAGTTGATTTGGCTATGTTGCATTGTCTATGCTCCTTGATCACTTTTATTGCGGGCCGCATCGTGTTGTGCTATCACCTTTCCACTTCCAACCTTCAGTCTCTATCTCTCGGCCTCTTTTAGGTGATGGAATGGTTGGTAGGGCCTTTGTGATCTCTTCAAAATGCTTAATAATGATTATTTTCTATTGTATATAGGAAATGCTATAATACTGAGAAATCCCGCCCATTCTGCTTCTTTCGGACTTCAAAAGTCCTTAAGTATGGTTTAATTATATATTGGGTCTGCCCTTGGGTCACTGTCGCATGTCGCACTCGGCCTGTTCTATGATTCCATTTTTATTTGGAAATACGTGGAAAACACTGAAAGAATAGGAAAAATAGCTTCGGTGGACTTGAAATAATTAAACAATCTCATTCCAGATACCCATCGGGTCCGGGTTTCATCGCTATCGCATTGCCCCAAGGTTCCTTTGTATTTTGTTTATACAACTAAAACACACAAAAATACATTGAAAATGGGCTTTGGAAGACGTGAAAGATTATACATTTTGCTTCTGAAACCCATCGGGTCCGGGTCTTATCGCATCGCGTACATATACATGTAAAGGCTGTGCCCCTTGGTTTTACTGATTGTGATCCACCGATGCGATGTGGGTTATCAATCTGCGCGTGCAATCAATGGTCCACGTTGAATTTCTGATTGCGATCACTCATTGCATACTTTTTGCGCCGGTAACCTCTGACTCGTCTCTGTCGATTGTGACCCGCCGTTCCAATCATCGGCAATCGCTGATCGGCGGTGTCTTGCGCCGATTGCAACTGCCTACCTATGCCAATTAGATCTTCCAATGCGATCTGCTGATTAGATCTGGACCATTGATCAGCCAGATCAAATGGTCGTCGTGCATTTGGATTGTTTAAGACTGCGGTAATAGTTTTTTCCATGTTTTTGGTGTGTTTTGAGCTTCCCGATAGTGTATTTCTGCTCTCCTGAGGGCTTTTGGCATATGATTGTTTTGACCTTGGGAAGATCTTAATCAACTCTTGAAGAGTTCAAGAGTGTTTTGAATCCATTTTTTGGGCCGTTTTCCCACAAGGATAACACTAGCTCCTTCTGGGGATGAAAGCCTCCCTGTGAGGTTTCAAGAACTGAAGAGCAATGCCTTTTCTATAAAACAAAATTAAATTTTTCCCCTAGTGTTCCATTGCATATGGATTATTTTTAACATAACATAAAAAATGCAAGAAAAACATATGTACAATAATAAGGTTTTAGAGCCTTAAATAAAATAGAGTTTTAGGAACTGCCCATTTACTGGGCTACAAAAAGGGTCTCCTCCTTCCAGATTCTGCAGGATGAATGTACTATTGTGCTGAAATTGAGCGATGACAAAAGGACCAGTCCATAGGGAGTCAAACTTGCTATGATTACCTCTCTTTTCCTTCAATGCATCCCATTTGAGCACCCAAACACTTCCTTTAATTTTCTTCTAATGGACCTGTGACTTCTCAACTAGCTGCTCTCTGATTTGCTGTAATTCGACTAGGTTATTAATTCTTCTTACTAAGTCATTCTCTTCATCTTGTTCTTCTTGCAAGAATTTAGCCACAGCAAGGATTAGATGGATAGGGAAAACAACATCAGTGCCATTAACCAGTTTAAATGGAGAGTGCTCTCTGATTTGCTGTAATTCGACTAGGTTATTAATTCTTCTTACTAAGTCATTCTCTTCATCTTGTTCTTCTTGCAAGAATTTAGCCACAGCAAGGATTAGATGGATAGGGAAAACAACATCAGTGCCATTAACCAGTTTAAATGGAGAGTTTACTATGGACATTTTAATGGAAACTCTCTCAGCCCATAGTGCAAACTTCAACTTGGAATCCCAGCTCTTTTTGTGGTCTTCTAACAGATTTTTTATTATCCTTACCAAACTCTTCTTAGATGATTCTACCAGGCCATTGCCTTGAGGATAATATGAGGTAGAATGCACCACTTTAATGTCCATGGATTTAGCCATGTCCATCAATTCTTTTGCCTTAAAAGTTGTTGCATTATCAATGACTAGTTTGGTTGGGCAACCAAATCTAGTGAAAATATTCTCATTCAAGAACTTTATGACAACTTGATGATTGGCATTCTTAGTGGGTATAGCCTCAATCCACTTGATGAAATAATCAGTGGCTACTAAGATCCATTTTTGTTGGCCACTGGAATGTGGGTTAATCTCACCTATAAAGTCCAAGCCCCACTACTGGAAGGGACCAGTGACATGTATTGGCTTTAAGGGCAGAGATTTTAGCTGTTGTCTTCCTGCAAATCTCTCACAAGCTTTTACAAAAGAAAACACATAAGAGAACAATGTAGGCCAATAATACCTAGCCCTCAAGATCTTGTGAGCCATGGTTTTCCAATAATGATGCCCACCACAGATGCTAGAATGAAACTATTGTATGACCTCTACATATTGTTCTTTATCTGGAAAAATCAAAAGGATTCCTGATGGGTCTTTCCAATAAAGCAGATTTTTGTCAATGTAGAATTTGGCTGATCTGAGTATAGTGGTACGAGCTTGACTTGAACTAAACCTTGGAGGAACTTCCAACTTCTACAAGAAATGAACTATGCTGGCATATCATTCGCATGTGGCTAAATTTTCAGCCACAGGCTGATTTTGATTTTGCTCTTCTGATGCTCCCTTTTCTTTCTCATCATCTAAAGTTAAACCCATAAAATTTATGTCTAACAAGCTTCAATTTTATTTGGCCATGAGCTTAGCCAAACCCTGGCCTTTGACAAGTTTAGTGGGCTTCACCTCTATGTCAAATTCTATGAATTTTGCACTCCATTTTTCCCTCTTTCCATCAATATCTGGCTGACTCAAGACATCTCTCACTGAGGCCGAGGGCACATATGCAATTACTTTGGAATGCAGAATATAAATCCTAAATGCTTTCAATGATTTTATGAGAGCATAAGCTTGCTTCTCAATAAGGTCATACCATAGGTTAGCATCCCTTAGAGTTTTGCTGAAAAAGGCCACAGGGTGCTCTATGCCTTCATCATTTTTCTGCAACAACACTGCTGCTAGTGTATCATAAGAGGCTAAAGAGAAGATACAAAACCCGTTAGTGTAATCTGGGCTGATTAGAGTGGGAGCCTCCATGATAGCTTGCTTGATGGCTTCAAAATAGCTTCTTGAAGTGACTATCCATTTTATCTCCGATCCTTTCTTTAGAATGGAAGTGATGTGCTTTACTAACTATGCAAAGTTTGGAATGAACGTCCTTACAAATTTGATCGTACCTAGGAAGGATTGAATGTCATATTTCGACCTTGGAATGGACAATGTCTGAATGGCTTGAACCCTGGCTGGATCAATCTTCGCACCTTCAGCAGCAACAATATGTCCCAGAAGTTTGCCTTCTTCCAGAGAAAACTATGACTTCTTTGGGTTGACTGAAATTCCAAACGTCTACACTTCAAAAAGACTTCTTCAAATGTTGTAAATGATCTTTGTGGCTGCTGGAGAAGACTATTATGTCATCAGATAAATAAGGACAAACTTGTCCTTCTCTCCCACAAAGGCTATGTCCATGGCCCTCTGAAAGGTAGCCCCAACATTCATCAATCTAAAAGGCATCTTGGAGTACATGAAAGTGCCCCAAGGAGTAGTGAAGGTGGTCTTTTCCTGATCTTCAAGATGTACAACAACTAATTGTAGCCTGAAAATCCATCTAGGAAAGACATGACTTTAACCCCTGAAACTCTTTGTAGCAAGTGTTCCATCTTGGGCAAGGGATAATTATCTTTTTGAGAGCACTTGTTCAGATTTCTGAAGTCGATGCAAAGCCTGATTTCTCCATTTTTCTTCCTTACCACCACTAGGTTTGCTATCCACTTCGAATATCTTAGGGGAATTATGATTTTGGCATCCAACAGCTTCTTGATTTCTTTCTCAATCAAAGGCAGTAAGAGAGGGCTGACAGGTCTTAATTTCTACTTAAAATGGGTGGTGTTCTTTTCCAGTGGGATCTTATGCTGAATAATGTCTGGGTCATAGGTTTTAAGATCATTGTATTCCCAGGCAAAAATATCAATGAATTGCTTCATGACGGAGCAATACTCGTAATTTTGGGCAGGAGACAAATGAGTAGATAGATTGATGAATTTCAAATGGACTGGGCTCCCTATCTTATGTTTACAAACTATAGACTCATTCTCTATTTTGGCCGGCTTGTAGGGCACGTCATTATGATCGAAAAGCTTCTCTAGAGGCACCAATCCCTTTGGTATGTGATTACTAGGCAACTGGACGATGCTTTCTCGAGCAATTTCACTTTTTAGATTGGATTGGCTGAATTCTTCCATGTTTTGATTTTCTTAGTCTATGTGCATTTCAGAAAATTTCTCAATGACTTGTAAAAACCTGTTAA
This sequence comes from Pinus taeda, assembly GCA_000404065.3. Taxonomy (NCBI): domain Eukaryota; kingdom Viridiplantae; phylum Streptophyta; class Pinopsida; order Pinales; family Pinaceae; genus Pinus; species Pinus taeda. The sequence continues at coordinate 29,042 of APFE031538172.1, read as the reverse complement.
TTTCCTCATCATCTTCAAAAACTCTCCAATACTTGACATTGTCTGGTAGGGACAGTCTGTATTTTACCTGAACTTCATATGTCAATTTAGGAGGCAAAGGGGGAACAAATGTGCTAGCAGAGACAGCAAGGGAGTCAGCAAGCTGGTTCTTCATGCTTGGAATATAAGAGATGTTGAAAACTTTCAAATAATCTTTGAGCCTCCATACCTCATGCCTTTATTCTTTCAGCCTTGGATGCTTTGCTTGGAATATTTTATTTACCTGCTGAATGATGAGGTTTGCATCCCTAAACACTTGCAAACCTTTGATACCCATTTCCTTAGTAGCGCTTAAGCCTAGAATAAAATCTTCATACTATGATATGTTGTTTGTGACCTTAAAGGCTAATTTTAACGACAAATGAATGTATTCCTATGTTGGGGAAACAAGGAATACACCTGCCCCTGCAGCTTCTTTGGAGCAAGCGCCATCAAAGAAGATACCCCAAATCTGCGAGTTTCCATCCTACGTGATCTGGCAAACTAGCTTCTTAAGTCGCATGGAGGCCAACTGAGATTCTTCAATATGAAGAATACTCTTCTCATTGCTGATGATGTAAGCCAACTGTGCCTCTTTGTATAATCTCTTGCTCTCACCTCCGAAAACTGGGTCAGTAGCATAGGTTAGATCATTTTGTAATGATCCACCTAGTCTCTTGATCCAACCTATAGAATGTAACATGCCAAATTTTGGAGGTACATCTGCTACCACAATATCCATCATCATGCTTTTCATAGGTAGCTGAGACAAAGTGAAGGCTAGGTCCTTGATTAATCCTAGACATTTCACTTTTCTAGAGTCGAAATAAAACAAATCATGATAAGGCTTAGTGACGTCGAGACCCAACTCATCCATGACAGCCTTTGGCATTAAGTTATGGCTAGCTTCAGTGTCCAAAAGGAAGTTGTGGAGGATCTTATCATGAATGTTTAGAGAGACATAGAATGATGGGGAGCTATCCTCACCATTTTCAATCATTGGGCTGAGGATGACAGCTAGCTTGTCATCTTATAGATTTACATAGTCGGTGGAGGCTTGGATGGCTTTAGGCTCAAGGGCTTCAAGGATGGATCTTTTGAAGGATTCACTTTTCACTAGGTTAATCAAAGGCATATGTATTCTTAGATTTTTAATTTTTGATTGAAAACTGAAATGAGAAGGGGACTTGTCAAGGCCTCTTACCTCATGAGCTGGAGCTTTGAGGGTGATAGGCTCAACTACCGGTTGTTTTTGCTTATTAGCTTGTTGTATTGCAGGGTCAGTAGCTCTTTGAACTGGAGTTTCCTTAGCATTATTTATCTTCGACCGTAGATTATATCTACGCTAATCTTCAGCTTGTAGAATAGCTTCACCACCCCATTCTTGGTTAGTCTGGTCATTGCATACAACTTTTCATAGGTAGCTGCGGTCAAAAAGGAAGCATTGCCTTTGTCTTCAAGGCAATGGATCTCACCATCTTCTTCAAATTGCTCTTCCTCCATGACTACATTCTGGAAAGGGGTCTTGACTCTTTGGTCTTCATTGGCATCTTTGCTTCTTTGCAATATCTACAACTGTTCATTAGCTCTTCTATATGGATTTGAATTTCTAGGAGCAAAGGTATTAAGAACTCTCCCTTTCCCAGGGTGTTGCTCAAACTTTATTTGGAAATTTCAGAGGATAATGACTCGATCATTTTGGTCATTTTATCTATCTTAGGATCAGAGGAGGGTGAAGACTTGCCCCTCTGTCTTCTTCTATCAGCATTTCCCTTGAGTTTTTCTATAGCCATGATGTTTTATTCTACTTCCAAGGCTGCATCCTACATGTCAACCAAAGTAGTACACTGCCTCTCTCTCAATAGTAGGCAGAAGTCAGAATCAAAAGCATTATCATAGGTGAGTTTAGCAGAGGTAGTAGTGGGCTTCACTTCAGCTAGTATCTTGTTTTTAAGTATGGGGGAATTACGCAGTGCATTATATTAGATCTCATTTTGGGATTCAACTACGTTAAGTAAGCTAAGTGGGCTTGATTGTGGAAAAACTCCACAGTTAAGCGCGCTTGAGCCAGAGGAGTTCTGGGATGGGTGACCTCCTGGGAAGTCCTGGTTACCGGGTGCAAGCCCCGGAAGTGATGATTGATGCTATGTGATTCGTTCTCCACATTTCACTAGTTTCAATCCCACTTCTTCACCCCTGTGAGCATCACCCGATGCAATGAGTGCTAAGTGAACTATTCAAAAATCATGAGAAAATTAGTCAGTTACGACTACCTCTCATGGAAATGGTCATACGTGAATGACTTACTTAACGCAATTGAATCCCAAAATGATATCTACTATAAGAGCATCTTATTTTGACCAAATCAGATTCTAGATCTAAATTAAAATCTTCATGATAAACGAAATGATTAATTGGTGCACTCGGGCATTCGTCATCACATATATCAACATAATTATCACACTCAAAATGATTATTGCCTGATGCTATGGATTGATTGCATTTGACTCACTACTGAGATTAGCATATTGAAAATCATCCCAGAATGGATGTTATGTCCCTATACTACTAGTGTAACCACTATTATTATTAGTGCAACCCCCTTATCATATTGTTGTGCGCATGTAGTCTCCATCTTAGTATTATTGTGCCCCATAGAAGCCCACTGTTGTTATTTTTGTGCCCTTATATTATTATTGTTATGTCGGCTCTAATTATATTATGACCCATTAGACTCCTATATATAGAAAGGAGGTCTTATCATTTGAATCATTGAAGAATTGTTCATTCATGTAATGTAAAGGAGGTTTCCCCCTCGAAGAGGCTTATTTTGAAGGCGTTCATCTATCTTTTCTATCTTTATGTGAGTTGGTTTCATAACATTTGGTATCAAAGCTTTGGATTCTATGGTTTCACTGCTTCAAACAGGTTATCGTGAAATTTTCACTATAACTTTTTCTCTACAAAGTTCTAGAAGCTAAAAAAACCCATTTGAGAAGAAATCATTCTAAACCTCGAGTCTGAATTTCAGATCTTTTGTTGCTATTTTTTGGAGATATAATCTGCTGAAGCTAGGTTTTTTGCAGAATCCTGAATACAGTCTAAACTGGTCACCTTGGGAAAATCGTCATAACTTTCTCTCTGAGCATTAGATTGAAATTTCATCACAAGTTACAGAAAGAGGTTGGATTGTAGTTTTCTGTATATATTTGTTAGATCTGAATGTCCAAATAGTGACACGTGGCACATTGTACAAGTTCTCTCTACTGAAACATTATATAATCAGGTCACCTTAGAAGATTGGGAATAAATATTTCTTGGAGAATCCAATTTTGATTAGACTGGTAGCATTGGAAAGAGGACTTAGGGGACTACCGCAGGAAGAAATTTCAAATCTTGGAGAGCCGAGATTACATAGATACAAAAAGTTCAATATCTAGCTCTTACAAAATGAAAAAAGAGGAAGAAATGCAACATGATATATGAAAATTAGGAGACCAAGTGCAACAAAATTCACTCTCACAAAAAGTAACAGAAGCTAATATGGCTGGTTTAAAGAATGGTGTGGACGATAAAATGGAGGATTTAAATAAAGACATGGAAGCTAAGATGAATTCCGTGGAAGCTAAGATGGAAGGCAAAATGGACGACTTGAAGACAAATTTGACAAAGTTGCTACAATAAATGTTTATGAACATAGAAAAGGTAGTAAAGGAAACTCATGATGAGAACAAAATAAATGGTAATCATGATTTCATAGACTCTAATGTTGGATTGAAGACCCACCATGTTCCAAGTACTGATATGAGGAAGTTTGATGGCAAGGATCTCGGAACATGGATATTATAGATGGAACAATTTTTTGATCTCCATAATGTGCAAAACACACAAAAGGTACATATTGCAACTTTATATTTGGAACCAAATCAGTTTGTATGGTATTGATGTCTTTTCTCTTGTAAAAAAATTGTCACTTGGGGAATTTTAATGGATAGCACATTATGAAGATACAAAAAGAAACAAATTTTTTAGCCAATTGATAAATCTCAAACAAAAGGGTTCAATGATGGAGCACATTGACGACTTCCAAAAATTGAACACAAGGGTAAAAGATATTCCAAAGGAGCATAGGGTTGATGCGTTCATAGGGACTTTAAAGGAAAAAATCCAACTTGAGGTTCACCTTTGGGAACCTGACTCATTGGAGAAGGCATTTAAGTTGGAAAGAAAAATGGAAAGAAAAATTATTGCAACAAGGAAGCCTACCACTCACAACTATGGAAGTGTTGTTTCCCCTAGCCTTCCACAACCTACAAGGTTAACACCACAACAATTGGAAGAAAAACTAGAAAAAGGGTTTTGTTACAATTGTGATAGAAAATACACTAAAGTTCATAAGTGTTCTAAGAAGAAATTAATTTACATAGATTTTGAAGAGGAGGAAGAAAAGGAACAAGAAACGTCAAAAGAAGAGGATATACACCAGGAACAAACCCTAGAGAAAGAAGAAATGAATCCAACCATATCTTGTAATGCATTGGCCAGAATTACCACTCCTCAAACTATCAAGATAGAAGGACATATCAAGAAGAAAAATGTATTAGTGTTGATTGATTCGGGCAGTACCCATAATTTTATTCATTGTAAGATAGCCAAGGAATTGAATTTCTTCCTATATCCAACACCAAAGTGTCAAGTGATGGTTACAAGTGGAGGAACCATAAATTTCTTTGCAAAATGCCATGATATCAAGATATCCATGGGAGAATATGTATTGAATAACATAATTCTTTCCATTCCAATGGTTGGTGTTGTTGTTGTACTAGGAGTCCAATGGCTACAATCCTTGGGTACAATAACTTTTAATTTTCAAGAACTTTTCATGAAATTTTCTTTGGAAGGAAATGAAGTTGAATTAACGGGTATCATAGGGAAACCAAGAAAGATAATCAGCGCTAATGGAATGACAAAGCTTCTAATTAAAGAACAAAGAGGTATAATTGCCCAATTATGTTCGCTAGAGGTTCCCACACCGAAATCATCTATTTCTCTAGATCTCCAAAAAAGTCTTGGACAATCATTTAATGTATTTGAGACTCCCAAGGGCCTCCCACCTATTCGCAATCATGATCATTCTATTTATTTGATGCCAGGAAGTGTTCCTCCAAAAATCAGGCCTTACATATATCCATATGCCTAAAGGAGTGAAATTGAATGTATGGTTGAAAAAATGCTATAGGTTGGTATAATTATCCAACCAAATTTGATAAATGAAGCAATGGATGAATGGAAGAATGATGAAGTAGGGTGAGAACTCATTCAAATGTTGTAGAAGATCCCAGTTCAAACAATATTTCTAGAACTTAACAAGGAAGGAAAAATCATATTGGAACCTGAAGCAGTCACAAAACTGACAAATTAAAACCTATGAAATTGATCAATTTCAGAGTATCTCATCAAGTGGAAGAACTTACCCACTGAAGATTCCACATGGATGGATGATAAATTTATACAGAAGAATCCAGAACTACTCAAGCATTGAGGGCAACACGTTTTGAAGGAGAGGGGCATGTTATGTCCCTATACTACTAGTGTAACCCCTATTTCTATTAGTGCAACCCAATTATTATATTGTTGTGCCCATGTAGTCGCCATATTGTTATTATTGTGCCCCATAAAAGCCCACTATTGTTATTGTTGTTCCCTTATATTATTATTGTTATGTTGGCTCTGATTGTATTATGACCCATTAAACTCCTATATATAGAAAGGATGTATTTTCATTTGAATCATCGAAGAATTGTTCATTTGTGTAATGTAAAGGAGGTTTCCCCCTCGAAGAGGCTTATTTTGAAGGCATTTATCTAGATCCTTTTCTATCATTTTGTGAGCTGGTTTCATAACAATGGAAGTGCATCATCTTGACATGGGGGACTTTGAAAAGGGAAGAGAGATCAAAAGTATCTTCATTTTCCTCCTCCTCTACCATTTTAATGTGACTACCTTGTATTTGATCGCAATTTGAACCAACAACATGAAAATCAAGAGAGCATGAAGAGTGAGTTGGTGGAGCAAATTGATCAAGCGCATCATGATACATAGAGTCATGACATATGTTGTAGTGGATCAATCACTAATTACAAGCATCTATAAAGGAAACCATTAGTAACTAAAACCAACATATAAAAATGGTCAATCCTCCAATGAAGAATTTACCACATAACACTCATATGTTTGGATTCTCACATCCCAATTAGCATACTTAGATACATATACACTGATTTATAATAAATTTGTGCTATTTAGTATGAGAAACATAGGGATTTCCCCAATATCTCATATCACATAAAAAGTCTCATACACACTTGTTCCAAGCGTGTAAGAATACACCACTTAACTAGTAGTGTTGGGGCAATGCAATCAATCATGTCCAAAACTATGTAGGTACTTCTGCAAAAATTTAAAGAATGTTATAATTAACCAAGGTCACAACCATAAGTTGTCTGAACCTTCAAGATACAACCTAGTAAACACATGCATAGCTAATGCATCCCACAAGGCATCATGTTTGAAGCATTATTGCAGTCAACGTGAAATTCCATAATCATTGCCATATGTAAAACACAATCATATTCACATTTAGTTATTACACTTGAATCTAGAGATCCAATCATCTCCAAAGGTCCAAGCATCTGACCCACATCTCTGTTAATTCTATCACATGGTCCCCATTTTATTCCTAAAGGTCAAGAGTTGAATTGTTAATCTTAACTTCATATGTGATAGAAACCATCCAGTCCAATTTTTGAACCTAGAAACTACGATAGCACTTTGCAACACACCCCCTATTATCCCTAGCCCTTACTAATGGTAAAAGGAGGTAATTATTTGGGTGACCTGACCTCAAAGGTCCTAGTTAAGGAAATGGGGTCTAAGTTTTTCTATCTTTTTCAACTTATTCAAAACTTAAAATGGATAAAATAGTTATGATCATCCCATCCAAACCTTTCCAACTATATAAAGTTTATCTTGGTCTCACCTCTGTTGGGGAAAATTATTTTCTTAATAAATAAATAAAAAAGCTAATCACCTAGACGTTAATTATCAACCAAAGGAGCGTCATTTTATTTCAAGGCAGTTAGAAAACTATATGCATAACAAATACCAACATCTAACATTGGTTCTATATGATTGTGTTCTATACTATCAAGCTCATTCAACAAGAAATAAAATGTAAGACCTGAATAATAAAACTAAAATTAAAAAGAATAAAGTAAACAATAGGAAAAATAATTATGTTAATCACCCAACTTGAACCATTGCTAAATTAAACCGCACATTGTTGAATTGTAAATTTAATCTATTTCACCCAACATAATTCAAATGCTAATCTAGAGTAGTAAATTAAATGAAATCTAGAAATTGCAGGAAGCAACAAATCTAAAGAATGCAATAGCCAACAAATTACTTGATTAAAAGGAAATTTACTCTAAAAAACAATGATTAAAATTCAAAGAAACAAGCACATAATTAAACTACTTTAGATTCTCAAGGCAAAACCTCGTCCAAGGTAGTGGGCCCAACTGCCCAAGGCTTAGTTCTACCTTGAGAAATAATTGAGATCAAATTACAAATAATAGATGTAGAACTCAATGGATAGATTCCTTGATTAAAACACATGAGAGAAATAATTAGATAAATTGAATTTCTTAGCTTTGCCTCCAATTCAATAATTGTTCATTTCCCATCTCTCATCTCTTATCTCTTATCCTACATCCTATCTAATAATTGTGCATCTTCTATCTCCTAATTATCCATTCCATTATCCCTCTCTCTTTGATCTATGTTTTCATTTAAATACACACAAAGCAAACGGAAGTTACAACAAAGTTGATTACAAATTTATTTCCATTACAAATTTGGATTGATTACATAATCTCAATAAACAATATCAGACCTGAAATATCTTTCCATCATGATTAGATTGAAACAAGTCAAATTTGGCGTTACAATTGGGAGAATTTGGAAAACAATCGCAACAAAAAATCTGAGAAATTACGTTCAGCGAACCTTGTGTTTCTCTCACTCCAAGCTGAATTTTGGAAAAATACTCATCAAAAGACTAATTTGGTCCGTTCTACACAAATTCCATGTCTCAGATTTTCAAGATTTGCCTTCATTTGTCCAGAAAGTCCAACGCAAAACTGTCACTTCTTATCCCAGCGAATTTTTGAGTTGGATTATGAGCTGGAAATCAAATTTGCAATCTAGAAAAGATCTTGGAGGCTAAAATCATGAGTGATGTTATAACAAATTCACTAATAAACCATCATTGGAAAAATAATGCATAATAATCTTCAATATATTAAAAATAAATGAGAAAAATAGTATTTATCCATAAGAGCATAAATAATTATAAAGTGGAATTATATGCTAAATTATGATAAATGACATGATAAAGAATGGTAGAAATGGATGAAATAGGCATTACAAAATGATAATAATAATGACAAATTAGTGGCCCAACATACCCCCAAATTGAATATGTTGCATGTCCTCATGCAACCCAAAGCATCTGTATTAATCAAGCTTATAATACAAAAATGTTCATCCCAACTCATGAAATTGATGGAACAAATGACTTATTCCTCAAATAATGAATATTCAAGTTTAGCAATGTGGATGAAGGTGTAAAAATTTTCACATTGATTTTCAGCTATATGGATATGAAATTGCAGCAAAATATGATATATAAGTAACGAAAAACTTCATTAACCATTTTCTCAAGAACTACAAACCAGATTTCACTACAATTTTGCAAGCAAATTTCTACTATATAATGCTTCTTTAATCCAAAAATCAGATCATTGTGATGCACAAATCATGAGATATAAGAAAAATGGTTGTAGGTGACAGTGTATGATTTATGAAATTTTACAAACTAATTTAGCTTGAAAATTTTTGGGTTTGTGTATTTTAATGATACCTCTTTGTTGTCCAAAAATCACAAGAATTCAGTTCATATTTTTAAAGATATACACAAATCAATTTTTGCACTGTATAAAAATGAAATTGTATGCCTTAAATGGGAAAGAAAGTAGAGAAATCCATCATGTGTAGCAATTCCTTACCCCAAAACTGGAGAATTAGCATGCCCTCATGCAATACTAGAAAACAAATTGAGGTGGTTTCTACAATCGTTGTTAAATCTATGCTTGGTGTAAAACAACATCGAATAACAGAGGTATTGAGTATGAATAAGGATATCGATGGATGATAAAGGGTATTAATGGCACGACCATGATAAATAAATGAATGAAAGTAACATTCCCCCAAACTGGAAGCTTCTATGTCTTTGAAAAATGGGAAGTGGTAGAGATGTGGAATGAATTATGATAAATAATGCTCAATGGATTTTCATGAAATTCTCCTAAATTTTTAATAAATCAAAAACTTATGCTATTTTACCTCAAGTTTTATCTTTGAAAAAATGTGGAATGACATGTACAGAGTAGCATTTGTTGACGCTGATGTAGGCTGAGATGATGTTGAAAGTGATGCAAAAGGTGGAATCCATGCATGCAAATGTTGTATGAATAATTGTTCGCATTCGCAAGTTGCTTGAGCCTCTTGTGTTAGTTGCAATAGTGTGGGCTCACTGTGAACAGAGTTATTGGTGAGCACTAGTATTGTAGCAATAATGTTGCAACTCCTAGGCTACCTACTTTACTCTTATCAACTCGGTAGTCCGTAACAAACTTGGAAGCGACGGTTCTATATGCACAAGTACTAGTTCTTACTGCAGGTTCTCACTTGATTAGCTAGTGCAAGATCACTAAGAGCTCAAGCCAACTTCTATGGATTCTAGAAGAAGCTCTATATGTGGTGAAAGAAGAGATTACTCTATAAAGGCTACTCTAATTGCAAAAAGGAAGACTAAAATGTAAAGCAAACCTAGTAAACCCTAACTAACCAGCTAATCCTACTTTTGCATAAAGCACTATGAAAACCATGAAATGAATGCCATTACCAACTCAAGGAAGTAAACAACATCTACTCAAGCTATTTCTGGAAGTAAATGAGAAGAAAACATCTTTTTGGGTTTCTATGTATTTTTATGTGAATTTTACATGCATGTATTTTATTGTGTGTGAAGGTGGAAGCGAATACGTGGGGTTGAAGGGGGACTTTGGGACATGAGAGGATGTAGGATGGTGTGGATGGGTACTAAGGGGTCTCAAGTGGCCTTCTGGAGGTTTTTCCCACACTCGGCCTTCAAAAGAAAGCTTACAGGAAAATCTACAGGAGGACACAAGGGATCTATAGGAGGTCTACAGGAGGAAGCCGAGAGTAGTTTTGGCTACTTTGAGGGTGTGAGAGTGGGTGGAAAAGGTGAATGAAGGTGGGAATGAAGTGTTAGGGTACCTATGGTCTACCAAGAATCATTAAGAGAAATATGATAGGATCTACTCAAGGAGAGAAGAAGGAATTCTATAGAAAATGCAAGAAACTAAGGTAGAATTGAGGGGAGACTTGGGCAACCTATAGGGCATGGATCGGACAAAGAATGGAATGGTTGATAGATTGGCCTACTTTTATAAGACATATGTTTCATAAACAATTGAAAGGAAACCAATAATATCAAACAAGCAATGAAATGAGTGCATCTAGAAAAATAGAATTTTTGCATCAAGCTAGTCTAAACTATGATCTATGAAAGAAAATGCTAAGAAATGCTACAAGAAAGCAAGCATGGAAGAAGAATAATTGCAAATAAAGAAGTGAGCCTAGTGGAAAAGATCTAAAGCAAAACATTAACCTTCTAACAAACTGCAAACACTAGAAGTCTTATGAATGAGAAAAATCTGTGTTTTTGGGGCAGTAAGAGGGTCTTTGCCTCAATTCATGGTCCCAAAGGGAGGAAGAGAGGCTAAGGCACTATTGCCAGCCTTTTTCATCTTCTTTTTATCACTACTTAACCTACTATAGAAAGCACAAATGAAGGAAAACTACTAAATCATCAAAAACAACCTATTCTTAACCATGAAAGTGATACATCAAACAACAACTAATCTACAAACTGAAACAAAGCATATAAATACAAGTAAAGAGGAGTTTGGCTGCTTAGATTAGGCCCTAGCCCAAGAGCTTCAGCCCTCTGAGGTAAATCAGTGCTAGCTCAAAAGGTATTCCATCTTTACTATCAAAACAATAACAAGATTACATGAAACTGCCAGAAAAATAAGCTCTAAGTTGAGTTGAGTTTACATAAGCAATACTGCAGCACAAATCCAATGAAAATCCGACCCTAGTGAGGACCTAAGCCTCTCTACTTATACAACTAAATATACCAACAACTTCCTTAAAATCATGGAGGCTTGGCTCCCAAAACTTGAGATAATTATCAGTTATCCTCCACTTGCTCAACTGCTTCCTAGTGCATTGATTTGGCTATTTGTACTGCGAGCTGAATGAAGGGGAATACGAAGTGGGGAGTAATAAATGAGGGGGATTCCCTACTATATGTCCTCTCCTTTGTCCACTTCGAGTTATTGCTACCATTTGTCCACTGAATCTTTGACTTTGTCTTTAAAATTCAATAGTAAGCTACATTAAACACACATTAGACCACTGGCATCATAACTAGCTCAACCCACTCCATAAGCATAAATATAATAAAAAAATATACAATAAGCTAAGAGAATGGTTGATTTGACTATGTTAGGAGGTAAAATGAGCCTATATAATTACCCATTTATGGGGCTCATCATCACCCCCTACTGAAGATGTTTCTCATCCTCTGAGAAACTTAATCCATCTCCTCATCTTTTGTGGCCCTAGTGGCCTCTCTAGCATCCCAAGTTTCTGGTGTTGTTTCCTCTACCTTATCATAGAAGCCTACCTCTATGTTTATCTCTTCCCACTACTTCTACTCTTCTTCTTTTGTTCTTCCTTCTAGCATGCCTAACAACAGTGGGGGACTCAGTGTGAGGCCAATCCAGTTGACCTGCAGCCTCTGCATGGAGTGCTTGTACATTGGCACTCTCCTTAGTGCCTCCTTCATCCTCATTAGGGAATGATATTCCCTAATCTTCAGACTGTGTGGTAAGGTGTTCAATCTCCTCATACATTCATGCACATAGTCTTCCCCAAGTAGCCTTCCCATGTCCTCAAAATGTGCAATGTCTCGTGTTTAATCACTTATATATCTAGGGGAAATCTGAGGATTACTGACAAGTAGTTGGTGTGTGTTGATGAGTTTCGTGGATCCGATAGCTCAGATCTGATCATTAATGGCTCATTTTTCTCTCTTATCATCAATCTTTTTACTTTTTTTGCCCTCAACTCTTCATGGTTCATCCATGAGGCCATGGACATTCGTTGTAGGTCCCCTAGCCTAGCATTGGGATCCCACACATTCATGTCTGTGAGAGCCATATTATGCAGGTAAAATTTTGTCATCTTTGCCTTATCTTTTGTTTTGCTTTGATCACACAGGTCTATAAACTGCCTGTAATCTTGAAAAAGGCATTGTGCCTCCTTGTGCCAAAGTCTTGATCTAAAATTGTAGCCATTGGTGCTTGAGATATAAGCCATAGGATTTTGTTGGTGTTCTACACTGCAATGCCTCCATGGATAAGCTGGCCATGCATGCCAGCTGGGTTTATTTCTCCTCTAGCTTCCTCTTTAGCAATTCATTTTCAGTTTCCAGTTGGATTCTTGCAATTGCTTCTCTATGTTTGGCAGCACTTAACTCTCTACCCATTTCTCTAAGTTTATTTTCCATGTGGCCAACATCCTCAACTCCCTTGGATTTGGCTATTTGCATCGACCGATGTGTTCTTATTCTTTCCTTTTCTAATTCAAGGAATAGTGGAATTACAAATGTTTGTGGAATTACCCTACCTCCTTCAAGAAGATGGAAATAGGAGGCAAGGCTAGGCTGGGGATCGGGTTCTTGTAGCTCTGTAGCTTCCTCCTTCCCCTTTAGATATTCGTCTATTATTTTCTCAAGTTGTTGGGTCTCCTGTAATTTTGACAATGTCTCCTGTAGAACTATCTGAGCCTCCTGTAGGACTATTTTTGGGTCCTGTATTTGCACTTTCTCCTTCCAGGTGGAAGATCAAGGAGTCCTTATTTCATATGTGATAGGTGTTTTAGAAGGAGATTCTTCCCGTTTGACAGAGGGTGAATCTTCAATTGTAATTGGCACTATTGAAGATGGTTGCGGTTTCCCTGTTTTGATCCTTGTGCTTTTCCTGGCCTTGAAATACATGGAGGCTTGCCTTTTTCTCTTTTCTTTTGGCTTAATTAGTGTGCTCAGGGTAGTGGGGATAGCTACTGCCTCCCTTTCCAGAGTCTTAAGGTACCTTTCTCTTTTCTTTTCTTCTGCTGCCTATTTTTTCTTCTCCCTTTGTCCATTTTTCTTTCTTTGTTTGCTCTGTTTCTTCCTATTTTGTCTCTTTACCCTTCTCCACTTCTATATTAGTTTCTTCTTCCTCCCTTCCTTGTCCTATTGAGTCATCAGTTGCTTCACCTTCTCCCCCTTTTTTCTCTTTCTCCTCACTATCAGAAGGACTGATATCATAGGTGAGGGCCTTTATGTCATCTTCTATTGTCATGTTTCGGAAGACTTCCCATACTATAAGGAGTGCGAATGTATGGAGGGCTTCTTCCACTAAGATTTTGATTAACCCGTGGTGATCCAGCTAATCTGAATTCCCTACCTTAACCTTAATGCTGGAGTCTATGAGGGACTGCAAGAGGAAATAGGGGATGCTAAGTTTCTGGGGTGTTGGAGTGTCCATGCCATATCTTAGTTCATGAAGGATTCTAAAATGGTAACCATAAACTATGTTGTACCTCCCTTCACAGGAAATGTATTTGATAATTTGGTAACTAACCTCATCCAAAGGGTATGGTATGCTAGCCCTTCTAATGCCATTTTTATCCTCTATAGGGGTTTCATTGTTTTGGAAGAATTTTTTCTTAGCAGCCAGTCCAATTGGTTTTTCATCTTTGATCCAAGGTAATCCAATAGGAAGGGTAGTAACCCTACTGATAAATTCAGGGGTTATCTCCATGGAAAGACCTCTAAAAGTGACAATGGCACGTGTTCTTGAGTGAGGGACTAAGGAGATGGAAATTTCTTGGGAATTTCCTCATCAAACCCTCGGAATTTCTCAAAAAAGTTAATCTAATTTGCCTTTGTGAATATGGCCACTACTTGAGGATGTTCATGGAGCCTGGTGGAATTAGTGGGCTCCTTCCTCATGAACCCTCCTTTCATTGTGTTTATACCCCTTTGGAACACCAAATGTGGAGATGGAGACAATATTTTTGAAGAAAACAGGAAAACAGAGGAAAACTGTGTGTTTTTTTTTTTAAGAAAATAGGTAGAAATTTTTATGTATTTCTTCTTCTTCTCTGGACTTAATTCCTCTTTAAATTGATATTATTTCTTGCATATACTGATAATCAAGGTCGGTATGCATGGAACCTACCTCCTCAAGCCAGAAACCGTGCTAAAAATCCGTGTTTTCTTCTTCAAAATAGATCACTGCCCCTCCTGTAGAACTACTTGTAGGTGCTCCTGTAGAACCTGTAAGTGCTCCTGTGAGAACGCTGAGAGTAGGAGGATGGGAGAGATCAATAGAGAATGATCGTTTCGAGGCTATGGGGGCACAAAGAATCTGTTGTAGCTTAGTTTACGAGGAGAGAATGAAGGAAAAGGTGGTGAGAGTGCTCGATGAGGAGTACTTATTACTCTTTTTGGATATTTCTGGTGATGGGGGTGAGCTGGAAAAAGTGTACGTTGGCCATATTTGGACCATTGGTCCCCACCTACCTTATTATCATTGTTTCTCCCCACAATCACCTCTCATCATTGCATCGGAGTTTACACACCCTCCACTACCTATCCTTGACATCTCTCTTGAGTTTACTGTGCGCACGTGTGGGTGACATCTTTGGATGAGTGCAGTCAACTAGATGAAGGTGGCCAACTTAAATAACCACCTTTTACTTGTTCAACGTCAACCATCTTGTTTCTCATGCATATATTTCAATTACACAAATGAAAACAGATGAGTGGATTAGTCACTTGCTTGTGATTCGAATGCATGTGTTGTGACGTATTTTGGCTCTCTCTACTACTACAGGCCTGTATTTCCTTTGATGCATGTTGTCTGCTTGCTGATGTGTGGTTGTTTGTCTTGTGCAAGTATCCTCTAGCTAGATCTCAGCTTCAAATGTCTCCTTCAATCCTCATGGTTGCACTTCTTTTGCTATTTTGGATGGATTTTAACGGGATCAGTTGTTATGGTTTATAGGACAGTGACTTGTTTTGTCCATATCTCCCAAATGGTAGACTGGATTGACCTGAAAATTTCTAAGCATGTTTCCATCATCATTTTGCACCTCCCCATAGAAAACATTTTGTCAATGGATGCATGGATCTAAAGAGAAACTAAAAATGGCTGAAGGTGATGGAGGCCAATTTCTTGGAAACTATGCACTGGAATTTGCTGAAACTTCTTGGGCATGTTACTATCATCCATATCCATTGCCCCTTGAAATAGTTTTTTAAATGGATGCATGGATATTGAGAAAATGCAAAAATGACTGAAGGAGATGGAGGCTGATTTTTTGTTAACCGTGCACTAGAATTTGCTGAAATTGCTTGAGCATGTTACCATCATCCATATGCATCTCCCCCTAAAACAGTTTTTTAAATGGATGCATGTTTTTCAAGTTATGGAGCAAACAAATTTCTACTCTATGTATTTTTATATCCTATAATAAAACCAAGCAGCCTGTAGTTTTTTTGGACAAGAAGGAAAATTAATGGTAGAAGCTCGAGAATGATGGGTGGATGGTGCTGCTTCCTCTCTTATTTTTTGGTTTTTTTCTTTTACTGAAAAACTATTTTTTCTGTGTTTTTCTTGGATAGGAGGAAAAATGATGCTTGCGGTGTGATGCAGGTTTGAAAATCATGGCAAGGAGGTTTGAAGACTATAGGAGGGTTTATAGGTTCTTCATGAAGCTTCCATGTCCCTCAAACTACTTTTTGTATCCATTTCTAGCTCTCTGTAATTCCTACAGGAGCCTCTTGTAGAAAACATAGTTTTTGAAAAAGAAGCACAGTAGAGTAAAAGAAATGGCAAAAATGATGGAGGAAGTTTGAAGAAGATGAGATGGGTGCTAGTATGAATGTCAACGTCCCCTTGGCACCTTCTTCTACTCCCTGTAGTCCTCTTACAAACCTACAATGCAACAAAAAATTCTCCCTTTTTTCTCTCTTTTTTAACTAGGGCACCTTAGAGAGGTTTTCACCCTAATTTCCTACCCTGGGCACCTCCAAGGGAGGTTTTCACCTAGAGATCTTAGTTTTTTCTTCTTCTTTTTTGTCATCACTTGGACGCCTCAGAAGAGGTTTTCAACCCAATGATGGTATTCAAGCGCCTCATAGAGGTTTTCACTTGAGTCCTTATTATTATTTTCTCTTATTTTTCATTCTTTTCCCCATACCCTACCCTACTTAAAAAACAAAATCATTTTCAAGTATAAGAATAATTCCAATGGATCCATGTGCACATCAAGATGATAGAAAAAATGATGTGGAGGCTTGAAATGTATTCTTTGACATGTACCTAGATTTCAGAGACCAAATGATTTGACTTTGAAAGGATCAAGCATAGTTGAGAAAGAGAATGATGTTGCAACTTAGTGACTGTCTGGAACCATGTTTCAATATAGTTGTGATGTCCTTGGTCCTTTTACTGATCTGGATCATTCTTCTTATCTTCTTCTACCATGACCTTCACATCTTCCTCTTTTTGTTGAATTTTTTCTTGAATACATGGAGGATTTGATGGCAACCATGAGGGAGCTCTTTTGATCTCTGATTTTGATGTCTTCTCTTCATCAAGTGTAGCCCATGGTTCTTCGATCTTCTATTTTGAATCTTCTTCTTCTGGATGTGGTCCTTTAATGATATCAATATAATCTCTTTTTTGAAATACTCTTCCTGAGCTATGGTGAATACCATTAAGCTCAAGAGGAGTTGTTTGGAAGTGTTGTACCTTAGCATTGTAAATGGGTTGAGCTACTTCAATGTGTGGGTTTGGAAATGGTGGTACAGGGAGTTGAGTGGGAGTGTATATTTGAGATGGATGCGGATGGGGTTGTGGTTAGGTAGGTGGTGGAGACAGAAGAGCGAGAAGAGAGTTTTATTGGGGCCTCCACCCCTGATGATATGCATTCCAGTGAGGTTGCGGCTGAGCATAGGATTGAAATGAATGGTTGGCTGGTTGGGCATGATATTGAGATGTGAAGGGCCAAGGAGGAGACATGGACCAAGAAGGATGAGCAGGAGGGCCCCAAGAAGGTATGGAGGTGACTTGATTTGGGTTATAGTATGCCTGAGATGTACCTTGCCCCTACTAGTATGGTCTAGGTCCATGCAGCCTCCTTTGGTTTATGTAATAGTTCTATTCAATCACTCCTCCAGCCCCTTGGTATACAGCTTTAAGTCCAGGCAAGGAAAGGCACTTATCTATAGAATGATCTTCTTCGTAGACTAAACAAACCCCAATAGAGTTCAATAGGCATTCATTCCTAGGATGCCTCCTAGTGCATCTAGGGCAAAAAATGACAAAAGCTCTCTCTACTTCCTCTTGTTTTCTTTTGATATGTAAGGTATCTATTTGCATGGAAAGAATCTACAATATCTCACTCTTGAAGTCTTCCAGCATGTTTCCAATTTCACCTTTAATGGATGAATTGGAAAAAGAGGTACTACCCCCAGCGTTTCTATTTTCATCCATTGGCTCCAGAGGAATGTTTTCTTCTTCTTCTTCCCCTATAGGTTCTTCAAATATGTTGGGTTGTTCACCTAAGGCTTCTTCTTGATAGCAGCCATTGAAGAAGAGAGAAGTTTGGTTGTGTGAAGCAGTGGGGGTGTTGGGAAAAAAATTCCCTGAATTATCTCTATTCCTATGAGGCATGAAAGGAAATATTTTTGGTTAGTTTTTTATTCTTTTTCCCTACACTAATAGTACCTACAAAACTGAAATTGATTGAACAAAACAATTTGAAACTAACTGAAATGAACTTGCTAAAATGAAATTTGCAGAATTGAAGATGAAAGCAAGGAAATGCAGAACTGAAAGAAAGAAAGTGACTAATCTACTTTTGCTGAAATGGAAATTGCATAATTGAAAAGGAAAATAAAAGAAATGTAGAACTAAAAGAAAGGAAAATGACTAATGTACTTTTGCTAAAATAAACTATTAGCAGAAGGTTTGCAATAGAAAATAGAAGAAAGCAGTAATCACAAAATACTCTGATGCTTCCCTGGAAACGATGCCAAAAAGTGGTGAGAACCTATATTGCAGAAATAATGCTACAACTCCTGGGCTGCCTACTTTACTCTTATCAACCCGGTAGTATGTAACAAACTTGGAAGTGACGGTGCTATATGCACAAGTACTAGTTCTTAATGCAGGATGTCACTTGGTCAGTTAGCGCAAGATCACTAGGAACTCAAGCCAACTTCTATGGATTCCAGAAAAAGCTCTATATGTGATGAAAGAAGAGATTACTCTACAAAGGCTACTTTAATTGCAGAAAGGAAGGTTGAAATGTAAAGCAAACCTAGTAAACCCTAACTAACCAGCTAATCCTACTTTTGCATAAATCACTATGAAAACAATGAAATGAATGCCATTACCTACTCAAGGAAGTAAACAATATCTACTCAAGCTATTTCTAGAATTAAATGAGAAAAAAAGATCTTTTTGGGTTTCTATGTATTTTTATGTGAAATTTACATGAATGTATTTTATTATGTGTGAAGGTAGAAGCGAATAAGTGGGGTTGAAGGGTGACTTTGGGACATGAGAGGATGTAGGATGGTGTGGATGGGTCCTAGGGGATCTCAGGTGGCCTTCTGGAGGCTTTTATCACACTTTTCCTTCAAAAGAAAGCCTACAAGAAAATCTACAGGAGGACACAGGGGATCTACAGGAGGTCTACATGAGGTCTACAAGAGGAGGCCGAGAGCCGTTTTATCTATTTTGAGGGTGTGAGAGTGAGTGGAAAAGATGAATGAAGGCTGGAATGAAGTGTTAGGGCACCTAGGGTATACCAGGAATCATTAGGAGAGAAAAATATGATAGGATCTACTCAAGGAGAGAAGAAGGAATTCTATGGAAAATGCAGGAAACTAAGGCAAAATTGAGGGGAAACTTGGGTGACCTATAGGGCATGGATAAAATGGAGAATGGAATGGTTGATAGGCTAGCCTGCTATTAGAAGATATCTATTGCATAAACAATTGACATGCAGCTAATAAAATCAAACAGGCAGTGAAATGAGTGCATCTAGAAAAACAAAATTTTGCATCAAGCTATTCTAAACTATGATCTATGAAAGAAAATGCTGAGAAATGCTAAAATAAAGCAAGCATGGAAGAATATTGATTGAAAATGAAGAAGTGAGCTTTGTGGAAAAGATCTAAAGCAAAGCATTAACCTTCAAACAAACTACAAACACTAGAAGTCCTGTGAATGAGAAAAATCTGTGTTTTTGGGGCAGCAAGAGGGTCTTTGCCTCAATTCATCGTCCCAAAGGGAGGAAGAGAGGCTAAGGCACTATTGATAGCCTTTTGAATCTTCTTTTTATCACTACTTAACTTGCTATAGAAAGCACAAATGAAAGCAAACTATTAAATCATCAAAAGCAACCTATTCTTAACCATGAAAGAGATACATCAAACAACAACTAATCTACAAACTGAAACAAAGCATATAAATACAAGTAAAGAGGAGCTTGGCTACTTGGATTGGGCCCTAACCCAAGAGATTCAGCCCTCTGAGGTAACTCAGTGCTAGCCCAAAAAGTATTCCATCTTTATTATCAAAACAATAACACGATTACATGAAACTATCACAAAAAAAAGCTCGAAGTTGAGCAGAGTTTACATAAGCAATACTGCAACAAAAATATGACCTTAGTGAGGCCCTAAGCATCTCTACTTCTACAACTAAAGGTACCAACAGCTTCCTAAAAATCAGGGAGGATTGGCTCCCAAAACTCAAGATAATCATCAGTTATTGTCCACTTGCTCGGCTGCCTCTTAGTGCATTGATTTGGCTATTTATACTCTGAGATGAATGAAGGGTAATACAAAGTGGGGAGTAATAAATGAGAGGGATTCCCTCCTATAAGTCCTCTCCTTTGTCCACTTCGAGTTATTTCTACCATTTGTCCACTGAATCTTTGACTTTGTCTTCAAAATTCAATAATAAGCTGCATTAAACACACATTAGACAACATGGCATCATAACTAACTCCACTCACTCCATAAGCATAAATATAATTAAAAAAAATACAATAAGATAAGAGAATGGTTGATTTGACTATGTTAGGAGGTAAATAGATTCCATATAATTACCCATTTATGGGGCTCATCAGTTGTCCCCCATACTTGTTGTTCTCCTGTAAATAATTCATTACTCTGCATGCAATTTTCTTGAATCCACAGTTTTAGTTTTGAACATCAACAGATAAGTTGCATGCAAATATTTCAATCATAAAAAACTTTTGTATAAATGCAATAATAATATTTTGTCAAATCAACAAGCTATGGCAAAGTTCGGTAATTATATCTTGGCATATCATCATAGTGCATGACCTTCCCCCCTCCAATTAGAAAACGACGTCCATGACCATAAAGCATAGGAAAAAGGGAAAGGACATTGAGGGTTCAGAAATGTGGCAGGAAAATACTCAGAGTGGCATAAATACAACAAAAGAAAATTGTCAAAGCAGTGCAAATCGCGAAGATGGGAAATGACCGCAAAAGGAGTAAAACAAAGAATTGATCATGATGAGAAGAGATGTTTCCTTGGATGGAAAAATATGACAAAATCATGAGAGGCGATAGATGATAACAACTCCTGGTATCGATTGATCAGACATTATTGATATAATTCATATAAAAGTATAGTTTACCATGCATATGGGTTAATATATTATAAACATTGTTCAAATGGTAAATTCAACTTTATAAATGAATCAATAGGAAATAATGGGATAAATAATTATTGATAATGTAACATAGAACTTCAATACCATAAGCAGAGCCATTGATGAAAGCATGCATTCATAGCATCGACAGGGTTTCTTTTTAATCCAAAAATGAGACAAAATCCTCTATCTAGTATTTAGATGGTTTCTTCTTGCTATAAAGAGATCATTATGAAGGCGTCGTAACTTTACAATCATAGTGTTATTCACCAAGATATAACAAAGTGATAAAGTCAACTCATAATGAGACCTCTTGTCCTTCTGATAGTTTTGACTATCTAGAAGGCCATTACCCTCGTGTGGTGGCCATAATGGAATGTCACTTGTTACATCCTTATGATAATGGTAGGCTGACTCATAAGGAGACCCCCTATCCTCTTTAAGAAAAACTATATTGTATTTCTGTATTTCTATTCTAAAGAGAGGGAGGCTCATTTACTCCTTAAGGGTTAGGGATTGTGTAAAAAGTAAAAAGTGTTAATAAAAGTTATGCTTTTATCCCTATATCATCATACCAAAGGGAATTGTATATTGAAAGTGTGAAAGATAAACCATCATGGTATTAAGATAGTGAATCATTTTATGATATGTCCAAAGAGAAGATATTCAGCCAGCCATTATATAGATAAAATAGGGAAATTTCACAATAAAGATAACCATCAAAGGTTTTGCAAGTCATAATGGTATTAATATTACATTTTTTCCTTTGTCTTGGGTACAGATTCCCAATCCAAAGAGATGGTTTTGATAGGAAATCATGGGAGAGAAAAATGGTTGCTTGATTAAAATTAAATGGTAATTGTGTGGTTATTGGAACAATAATTATTTATCACAAGAAAAAGAAATCAAAGATGTTCATTTTACCAAACAATGGTTGTTCAATTGACTGAACAACAGTTGTTTAATTGATTGAACAATAATTATAAATATGCCAAAAAGAAATCAGAGTTGTTTGTTCTACTGAACAACAGTTGTTCACATGACTGAAAAATAGCTATTCAATTGATTTAACAACAATTATTGACACACCAAAAATAAATCGGAGCTGTTCATTCTCCCGAACAATAGTTGTTCAATTGACTGAACAACAACTGTTCAATTGATTGAACAACAATTATAAACACACTAAAAGGAAATAATAGTTGTTCTTTCTACCGAACAACAGTTGTTCAATTCACTGAACAATAGTTGTTCAATTGATTGAACAACAATTATAAACACACCAAAAATAAATCAGAGTTTTTCATTCTACCGAACAGTAACTATTAAATTGACTCAATAGCATATGTGCAATTGATTGAACAAAAATTATTGACACACCAAAAATAAATCAGAGTTATTCATTCTATCGAATAGCATCTGTTTAATTGACTCAACAACACTCGTTCAATTGATTGAACTGCAACTATAAACACACCAAAAAGAAATCAGAGTTTTTCATTCTACCGAACAGCAGCTATTCAATTGATTGAACAACAATTATAAACACACCAAAAAGAAATCGGAGTTGTACTTTCTACTTAATAGCAGTTGTTCAATTGACTGAACAACAATTGTTTAATTGATTAAACAACAATTATAAACACACCAAAAAGAAATAATAGTTGTCCATTCTATCGAACCACAGTTGTTCATTTGACAGAACAACAACTGCACATTTGCCAACAGAACAAAAACTACAACTTTCAAGGAAGCAACACCTGAAACACAAAAACATAAGATAAATCGAAAAAGACACAACACTTTATTTACAAGTAGCAAATAAATAAATTAGTTAAGTTACAACATCTATGATGCTGTTTCCTAAAGGAATATCAATCTGTCAATGGAAAAAAATGATCTCTTGGAAAAATGCTTTGGCAGTAGTGATATGAATCTTCAAATGGAAATAACTTCTCCATTGCTTCTATTATGAATCCGTTAGGTAATGAATTGGATGAAATTCCATTGTTTCATTAACATGTCTTTTAAGAATCACTCATTCATAAATTGACCTCTTTTATTCTCTTGGAACCTGTAAAAAAACGAGTGTCTACCTGAAATAAAACATGAAATCATGGAAGAATAGAGGTGATAGAGCTCTCATAATCCAATACATATGAAAAAAATAACAAGTAGTTACTTTGTAAAACAAATTCACAAAAAGATAAACAAAGAAAAATGTATTTATCATGTGCCGGAGAGCAGTGGTCAACCATAATAACAAGCAATGTTTGATTCATAAATTCTTTTTCTTTGGTCTGATTTGACTGATTCCAAAGAAAAATGAAAGTGAATTAAGAGATATATCTCCAATATAAATGGTTTTTGAAGACAATAATAATTGATGGGTCAAATACGCAAGTGAACAGCTAGAAAAACAGAGTTTTGAAAGTGCAGATTTATGATAAACACTCAGTATTTTGGTCATAACGTTCTCATATGATATCACAATTGAGTGATTCAAATATTATTGTAAACTGGATTCATAGGGAAATATACCATATAAATAGGTTTTAAAAACATAGTCATTTACGCCCCCAAAAATGGATTGTCCCAACTATTTTCCTGAGCTACCTACTAGGCACCCTGTTAATGTTTTGGTTATAACTTTCTCATTTCAAATTCAAATTGAGTGATTCAAATTAGGTCGGGAATTATACATCAATTTACACTTAGTATAGAAACAGGTTTTAAAAATATTCCCTTTTCGTCCCTCAAAACATGACTTTCCAGACTCTGTTTTCAGAAATTTCATCAAGCTTGCAAGCCAAAAAAATATGATATTCAAGCAAATTTTCCAAATTGGTGATAAAAATGAATATGAGGGTTTGCAGAATTGATATTTTCAATATAATACATCTACATACACAAATAAATTAAAATGTTTATCACCGATATTGATTTCCACAACATGTTGCAACAAAAACAACTATTTTTACATTTAAAAAAAATATATTTTTTTATGTCCTTACTTATTTTATTTTCTACACTAACCTACTTTTATTTGAAAAATGAATATGCTTATGTATAAGAGTACTTTTAGTGGAGCCATTTTTGAAATAAGGTCTCAAGTATGTACATACCCAAATTTGAAAATGCATGTTAATAAATAGTAGGGTATGAGAAGCCAACTTCCCTTGAAAAGATGGTGTCAAAAATTGTTGAAGTATGGAGTGATGTTGCAAACAAATGATGGAATGAAACCAATATTCAATATATCCTTTATTTTCTTGATTTCCCATAGCCATCGTATCATGAAGTTCTTGAGTTTTTAAAATGACTTGTTGACGTAGACTAGAATAAACCTCATTTTCTTCCATAACTTCTACAATTTTTGGATTTGAAACATTCCCAATTTCAATATAGTTTTTCTGCAATGGTTCATGTGAGATAGAATGGATGGGAAGGGTAGGTAAATTTTGTAGTTCAACATTGTAAGCATGTTGTACTGGTTTATTATGGTGAGGGTGTGGAATGAGTTTAGTAGGAAATTGTGTAGGGCATAGAGCATTTTGATGATGTAGTTGATTGGGTTGTGTGGATAGTTTTGATAGACAAGTAAGATTTTGTTGAAAATCTAGAAAATAATATGGATGATGTGTTTGTTTTACAAGATGTGGGAGAGTATCCATGTAATTATAAGATGAACCATGCCAAACTTGTAGACAATATTGGTGAGGGTTATATTCAGATTAGCATGGTTTCCCTAACACGGGAGTATTCCATAACATATTATGCAAGTAAGAAAATGGAGAGGAAGTGTTTTGAACCATACATGTAGGCCACGATTTCCATGGTTGTGAAATTGTAGCAACTTCTCCATCTATTTGATATAATGCTTCCATCCTAGATAAGAAAGAACAACTATCTATGGGATGCTCCTTTTGGAAATGAGAGAAAAACACTTCTTCAATTTCTTGATTTTTTTGAACCTGCAAAACATCGAATTATGAATTTAGACAACTAATAAAATCAATTTTCAAATTTTCAAATAAATCATCGATTTCAACTCCTATATCTTGTGTTCTTGTAGTAGATTTGGAAAAGAAAGAAGAAACTTCTCTAGAATTATTACCAGCCTTGGAGATTCCTCTTGAATACCTTATGCATAATTCACAAACATTATCATATGATAACTGAAAAAAAAATCACCTTTTCCCATTAGATTTAAGAGTTCTAAAAATTCATCTTTGATTCCTTTAAGAAGGAGTGTTTTTAAGATCTCCTTTTCCAAATACTTATGCTTTGATTTTTGAAAGATGTATTTAAATCGTTGTACATAGTCCTCCAAGATTTCATATTTCCCTTGTATCATACTGAAAATACCTTCACTAGCCTTGCAATTTAGTCTTGGTACTTCTTCAAGAACACATTCTTCATGTCCTCCCATGTTTGGATGCAGCTTCCACCAAGGCCCATTAACCATCATAGAGTTGCTCCTGTTAGAGTAAGAGGAAATACTTTGAACCTTTGATCATTAGTAAAATAATCATATCCTCTACAAAATACTTCAAACTCAAACAAGAATGTATCTGGGTCTTCATTTGCCAAACCATGAAAATTTAGTAGAGAATATGGGGGAATTATGTGCATTTGTGTCACTCCTCCTAGATCTTTGATAGGGAATTCAAAAGTAGCAATGTGGGTCATTTCTTACTGAAACAGAAGATGTTCTTCATGTGATACTTTAGGGATCCTCCTTCATGTGTTCCTCTCAATTGGTTTAGTGAAATGGGTGGTGCTTACATCACCACTTGAGTGGAATCATGAGATTTTTTTTTCTTCTCAAACTTCTACCTCTAAAATTCCTACTTCTATCGATGCATTCTATATGACCTAAGCCTGACTACTGAGGGTAGACCCCGTCGGTTCCCCAGGATGCGTGTGTAGGTTCTTAACTTCCATCTTCAATATCCAGCTCTCACGAAATCAAGTATGCATATGCAACCATATATTAGTGTGGTAGTGCTATTTGACTACCTCCTTGACAACAATGCCAAAAAAATGTTGGGGAAAATTAATTGCTTAATAAATAAATAAAACAACTAATCACCTAAACTTTAATTATCAACATGAGGAGCGTCTTTTTATTTCAAGGCAGTCGAAAAAATATATGCATAACAAATACCAACAGCTAACACTAGTTCTATATGATTGTATTCTATACTATCAATCTCATTCAACAAGAAATAAAATGTAAGAATTGAATAATAAAACCAAAATTAAAAAGAAGAAAGTAAATGACAGGAAACAAAATTATGCTAATCACACAAATTTAATCATTGCTAAATTAAACCACACATTTCTGAATTGGAAATTTAATCTATTGCACCCAACATAATTCAAATGTTAATCTAGAGCAGTAAATTAAATGAAATCTAGAAATTGTATGAAACAACAAATCTGAAGAATGCAGCAGCCAACAAATTACTTGAATAAAAGGAAATTTACTTTAAAGAAAAATGATTGAAATTCAAAGAAACAAGCACATAATTAAACTACTTTAGATGCCCAAGGCAACACCTCATCCATGGTAGTGGCACAACTGCCCAAGGCTCAGTTCTTCCTTGAGAAATAATTTAGATAAGATTACAAATAACATATGTAGAACTGAATGGATAGCTTCCTTGATTAAAACACATAACAGAGATAATTACATAAAATTGAAGTTCTTAGCCTTGCCTCGAATTCAACAATTATTCATCTCCCATCTCTCATCTCTTATGTCTTATCCTACATCCTATCTAATAATTGTCCATCTCCTACCTCCTAATTATCCATTCCATTATCCTTCTCTCTTTAATCTTTGTTTTCATTTAAATACACACAAAGCAAAGGAAAGTTACAACAAAGTTGATTACAAAATGATTTCCATTAAAAATTTTGATTTATTACATAATCTCAATATACAAGATTAGACCTGAAATATCTTCCCATCATGATTCAGTTGGAACAAGTCGAATCTAGTATTGCAATTGGGAGAATTTGGAAAATGGTCACAACAGTAAATATGAGAAAATCACAATCGGGGAACCTTGTGTTTCTCTTAATCCAAGCCAAATTTTGGAAAAAAAACTCATCAAAAAACTAATTTGGTCCATTCTGCACAAAACCCATGTCTCGGATTTTCATGATTCACCATCATTTGTCCGAAAAGTCCAACGCAAAACTATCACTTCTTATCCCAACAAATCTTTGAGTTGGAATATTTTATTATGAGTTGGAAATCAAATTTGCAATCTGGAAAATATCTTGGAGGCTAAAATCATGAGTGATGTTATAACAAGTTCATTAATAAACCATCATTGGAAAAATAATGCATAATGATCTTCAATATATTAAAAATAAAGGAGAAAAATAGTATTTATCCATAAGAGCATAAATAAATATAAAATGGAATTATATGATAAATTATGATAAATGACGTGATAAAGAATGGTAGAAATGGATGAAATAGGCGTTAAAAAGTGATAATAATAATGACAAATTAGTGGCCCAACAACC
>APFE031538160.1:5129-17744 GCA_000404065.3 Pinus taeda | reverse complement strand
TTTGATGCCAAATTTGTTAAGATATTTTTATTTGCTTATTAAATCTATTTAAAATTCACATAATTGTTTCTTCCTTTATAGCCATTCCAACACACTTCTCGGTAAACTCTCTCTCTCTCGGTAAACTCTCTCTCTCTCTCTCTCTCGGTAAACTTGTCTTGGAGGGGTCCTATGACACTTTTTATTTAATAATTAATGTAATCCTCATTTTCTTTGGTTGAATTTCATTTTTAAATATTTTGTCAAAATTTTGATGCCAAATTTGTTAAGATATTTTTATTTGCTTATTAAATCTATTTAAAATTCACATAATTGTTTCTTCCTTTATAGCCATTCCAACACACTTCTCGGTAAACTCTCTCTCTCTCGGTAAACTCTCTCTCTCTCTCTCTCTCGGTAAACTTGTCTTGGAGGGGTCCTATGACACTTTTTATTTAATAATTAATGTAATCCTCATTTTCTTTGGTTGAATTTCATTTTTAAATATTTTGTCAAAATTTTGATGCCAAATTTGTTAAGATATTTTTATTTGCTTATTAAATCTATTTAAAATTCACATAATTGTTTCTTCCTTTGTAGCCATTCCAACACACTTTTTTGATCTGATATGCTCGAGTATCTAGTGATGGGTGGTGAGACCACTTGAAACGACGAACAACTCTAAACCTGCACACAACAAAATTCTAGAAATTGACAGTAAACAGGATTATTGACAATGGAAATATACACACAAAATTTCCTCTTACTTCCAAGCTTGTAATCACTTTTTTAGTTGTTTGAGTGGCATGGACTTCTTCCACTATTTATTCATCTTCATCATTGAAAGCATGCAACACATTCCATGATACCACAACAACTTCCTCCCATTATTTAGTTTCATTAGCCACTTCCTCCTTCTCTAAATATTGTGTGGAACTTTTTGGTTGCATATATTCATCAATACATAGTTACCTCATATTTGCTAATTGTGGATAAGTCTTTTCTAAATGCTTAGTTAGATGCACTAAATAGAAATTACCAATAACCAACTCATTTAAATTTAATTAAGGTTTGATGTGGATGTCTCAATAATTTTTGCAGACACTATAACCTTCTTAAAGAAAGAATTCAAAGTTTTATGCACCAAACTATCCTCTCTATAATTTTTCTTTAGATCTATGATTTCATTAGAAATTTTTTAACAATTCTTTATAGAATTTCTATATGAATGGGCTCTTCATACTTACTTATGAAGTAATCTTAGTTAATGCCAATAGTTTATAGGTGTTAGATGTGTTCCTTTTATATTTAGCCATAGGATTCCTTTTAAGGTCAACAATTTTCTTTTCTAATTTCTTAGCATTCTTCTGTATCGTTTAACCATGAAAAATTTACCAACTTTTTTCATAAACATTATAATGGGTAGAGGCAAAGCAGTGGTATAAAATATTCTTGTACATCTTGGGTAGGTTTGGAACTAGTTAGAATTTTAGTTAAGAATGGAAACAAATCTTTGATAAATGTTTAATCGTTTCTTGAATTTCCATTTTTAATTCTTAGCAATTCCAACACTAAGGTGTTTGGGTTATTTCATCGCCAAAATTGGTTATAATTTCTCATTTGAAACCATTCCAATTTGTTATAAACCCACTTGGTAATTTGAAATGCTAAGTAGAAGCTTTGTTTTCAAACATGTTGGGGAATAAATGATAAACCACATCTTCATTTTGATCATTCATTAATTGAACGGCCTGCATGAATTTCTTTATGTGATCTTCTTGGGGGCTTGATTTATCAAGTTCAAGTTTAGGAAATTGTTGGTATGCATTTTCAGGTAAGTCATGAAGTTTTCCAACTAAAGAAAAAACATTTTATGTTAGCCAAGCCATTTGAGCAGTATCAAAATCATAGTCTTGAAATCTTTTAATTAAACTTGAGGTCTAAATTGGGCCTCATAAGGAAAATAATAGCTAAAATAATAAATTGAGAATTACAAATTTTCAAAGGAAATGAGGAAACTAATTTTTAATGATATTTTCCACTTACCTTCTTATAGGTTTACTCAAAATTCAAGTCCATGCACTCATTCGATGCATAATTAAATTTCGCATCCAATCAGTGCCCATATATATTGCATCTAACATGTATAGATTGATTGGATGCATAATTTAATTATGTATCCAATGAATACATATTCTACATACTTTTGATAGACCTGCAACAAGATAAACTAGAAATATATGAAAAAAATATGTTTTTTTTAACTTGAAATTTGAGTAAAGCTATAAGAAGATAAGTGAAAAATATGAATAAGAAGAGAAATTTTATTCCTTTCCCTCCAAAAATAACTACCCTTATGATTGAAACCATAATCTTAAATCTCATTTGATCTTCTAAAGTTTATTTTGATGGTACATTTTTGTTTCAAGGTCTATTTTTTACCTCTAAATTCCCCTAATGGGAAGGCTTATGATTAGTGGTAGGATGGATTTCATTCAAGGATATAATAAGTTCATAAAGAGTGTGAGAAATCAAATTATCTAAGCTTCCCAGGATATTTGCTTCTTTTGTAATATTCATATTCCTATGAGTTATATTAAATCAAGGTAAGTCACCTACAATAGATAATTAACAATTTTGGTGCTAATGAGCTCTAGTGATACACCAAGAAGCCTAATATTCTTAAGATTGGATTTGAATTGGTGTTCAAGTTCACATTGGGTTTAAAATTTTGTTTTTGAAGTATCCTCGAAGTTAGGATGATATTTGGAGTAGTTTTACAAGTCTAAAATTCCTCTTCCATTTATGTTGGTCATGTGTTAGTTTGTGATAATTTCTATTCCCAAAAAATACACAAAATAAATGATTTTTGTTATAAGCAATACAAAAATGTGGTGCTCCTTTTAGAACCAATTTATTGACAAGGGAAAATCCCCATTGTCAACATGTCAAGTTTACTCAAGGAAGAACCCAATTAGAACTTTTTTGTATTACAGACATTTCAAAGTATGGCCCAATTACCAAATGTTGGTTTATGAACTTAATTTATAAGCATAAAATGCAATATTCAAATGCCTAATACATTCCTATAGCTAATTTAATCTAAATCGACCTAACCTAGAATGAAAGAAATGAAACAAGTACAAACACAAAAAGAGTAGAAGTGAATAATAGATATGGAGGAATTCATTATGTGTTCATTATGTTATTGGAAATTTAGATAAATTAACAACAAATCAAGTTAAACCTACAATCAAAACTAATAATTGTAACTCAAAATCCATATTTTTGACATTATTCATTAATGTAAAGTAAGAGTAAAGATAGGAAACGAATGAGAAATATCTACAATTGAGAATGTCCAAGCTTACAATGATTCCATAACACAAATGAGTAACCAAGAGTAGTTTGAGCCAAAAATAGTACCATTTTTATTCAAAAGAGATGGAAAAAAATGGATTCTTAATTCACATAAAAATAAATTACAGTACACAATACACAACCAAAATTCCTTTTATAATTCATATACATCTAATTATACAAAAGGGGAGTATGGGTGAGGTCGAAAGATTTCAACCCTTTTTTTTTGTATTCCTCATTTAACTCCGAGAATATTATCCCTTTATATTTATTTTTCTTTTGAAATAAATATATCAATCCTCGTAGTACTCTCAAATGTCATTAATATGTGGTGAATGATTTTTAAACTATCAAGGATATTCCACTAGATAGATAGTCGCAACAAATCTATTGAAATAATCCAAAATCTATACTATCAAGGGTTAATTCCTTTAGATATAAATAATAAAATATCCGCATACACATATACATCATATTTATACAAAAGGGGAGTATGGACTAAGTTGAAAGGTTTAAACTTTTAATAATTTTATATTTGTCATTTATCTCCAAGAATATTGACCCTTTGTATTTAATTTTCTTTTAACGTAAGTGTATCGAGCATTGTAGTACTCTCAAATGTTATTAATATGTGGTGAAATATATGTAAACTATCATGGATATTCCACTATATATTTTGTCACAACAGATCTATTGAAATAATCTAAAAACTATACTATGAAGGGTTAATTTATTTTGATCCTAGTTTTGTTATTATTGATTTCATTATCAAGCCAATCACAACCAAGATATTGCTTAGGAAACACTTACATGTAAAAAATATATCTAGAAGGTGGGGTAACTCTCCTCACTTTTTTTCTAGAATGGAAATGATGCAAATAGAAAGGAGAAGGCACTCTCGACCTCTACCCCATGGGCTACTATAGAATGCAAACCCTCTTTGTTATATTCTCTCTCTATCCACTCTCAAATACTCTGCTCTACTATGGAACGAAATGCAAACAAATAGACTAGAACCCTATTGGCCACCCAACAACCTCCCATTACATTTTTCAAATGAAATGGGACCCTCCATTTATGTCTCTTGTTTATTTTAATTTTGTTGCTTTGTCTTAGTGATCTGAAATGGTCACTCATTTTTTCAAGCAAGTATTTTTATTTTTTTTCATGATTGTGATAATGTTGGTTTTAAACTTTGACATAATCCTCTTCTCATTAGGTCTATGATTTTGATGATGATCTTGAAGAAAATTGAGGCAGATCCTAAATATTAACATCAATGGGTTCATGTATGTCTTTTGTTGCTTGAATAAATTTATGCAACATCATCCTCATGTAGTTATATACATCACATTCCTTTTGTTTTTATGAACAACCTTGATAATATTTTGTAAAATTCCACATATAAACCTGGTGTTTTGAATTTTACTCTTATACGTTCCTTTTACCTAATTATGGATTAAACTTATACTTATGACATGGTGTTTCTATATGTTATATGGTTTTGGAATATGAATGATTTAGGAATTTCTTTTGGATTTTATTAGAATATGTAACAATCCATTTCATACTCCATACTATATCATAAAGGTTAAGCCTTAATCTTGATACTTATATTTTGGTGGTTGGTATTTTAGCCAAAGGTGGTATAACCTAACACTATATACAATGGTTATTTTCACAATTAAATTCATAATGGGGTAAATCATACACATATATGATGGATAAACCATAATTCCTAAAGTTAGCACTTGGGGCAACAACAAGTCATGTATATCCATGCGACAAGGTATGGTGTTCAATGAATGATATGTTTATATGATGATATGGACTTTCTCATTCAAGTTGAGATGTGTATTTTTTAACTCCTGGATAGTCATTATATAATCAAAGCATCTTGAGGCCTATGTTTTTATCACCATTCTAAAATACTATTAGTACAATTTAGTATTGTTAGTAATGGCCACAATGGGGTCATTTCAAAACTTAGGGTTCCATTATGCATACTTTGTATTCGAGTCTGGACACTTCACCTGTGTTTTGTCATTCGAAGTTAGGGTTTGGTTTTATGAAACCTACCTGGCTTGTGTTCTCTCCTTGTTGGGTGAAATCATATTTGTGGTCCACCTACCATATTACAATTTTTGATGTGGTTAGAGTGGAGGCTTACAAAAGGTAAATTATCAAGGCCTGTGATGAGTACCTCACTCTGTTTTATAAATTTAGATGGTGGAATTTTATTCAGGCCTTTCAAGGCCATACTGAAGATGTAGTTTGTTAATAACATTACTGCAAAGAGATAAATTATTATTGAGATTTATTTAGATTTATAAAGAGGAATAATAAAATAACCAATAACAATACACATAATATTTATCCAGGAAAACCCCAAATCCAAGGAAAAACCCAACCCAATGAGATCTCATTAGCATTGGCCAAAACCCTGGCCAATCCATCCAAGTGAGCCTTCACCACTCACCTCCAGGCCTACATTACAATGAAGTATTCACAACCTTTTATAGGTTCCATTACATGCAATATCACGGACCATAATACCATGGGTACACTATACCATGTGCCCAAAACCACTGCTATTTAACCAGATCAACCTTGACACAAACCCCAAGTCAATTTTACCTTACGATTCCCCCCTTAAAATTGATGTGGGGTTCCTTGACTAAATCCAACCAAAACCTGCTAAGTGAGACAATCCCGCTCACTCTAGCCCTTACCGCCTTCAAAGTTTTAACCGGGATTTATTAACTCGACATCCCCCTATTACCTAGGTCTAACCCAAACTTTATTGATAATTATCCAAGGGTACACATGCCTTACCAAGTATTATAGTAATATGCCCATTTACATGCCAATTAAAAATTTCACTCCATTATAATATTTTTTTTTGTTTACCCTTGTTGCTATCTTTGTACATATGACATTAACGTCCATATACAAAGAACCCATCTACCGAATTACATGGGTCACTAGATGCTATAACCGCTAGTTATCTAGGCATTCTTTTCAGGTACATGGCTCATCAATTAATTAATCCATGTGCATATATCCTCCTCATCCAATGAATCTCTCATGGCCCAATAGTGTGTAGCTTTGCTTCTCAATCTATGGCTTTTGATCCAAATTTGCAAGAAAAACTCAATTATCTCTCTATCTACCAGGCCAATACAAACCCCTGGCAACAAAAACATCCTTCTGAAGTCAACTTAGCTTTGATATTATTTGTTAAGAAAATTACTCCAGAGAGATAAATTATTAATGATATTTATAGAGATTTACAGAGAGGAATAATACAATAACCAACAATAATACACATAAATATTATACACATAATATTTATCCAGGAAAACCCCAAATCCGGGCAAAAAATCAACCCAATGAGATCTCATTAGCATTGGCCAAAACCCTCGACAATCCGGCCAAGTGAGCCTTCACCACTCACCTCCAGGCCTACATTACAATAAAGTATTCACAACCTTTTATAGGCTTCATTACATGCAACACCATGGATCATAATATTATGGGTGCACTATACAATGTGCCCAAAACCACTACTATTTAACTAGGTCAACCTTGACTCAAACTTTACCTAACAACGTTAGAGGTTTTTCCTCCACCTACAATGGTTGTAAATCTAGAATTGGAGATGTCAAGATGTTGGTTTATGAAAGCTTCATTGTCGAGGCAACACACCTTTCTACCAGGGGTGAAAATTGGTCCAAAAACTACCCGATACAAGACATCCCCCAACAAGAATTTTTGGTATCGAAGGATGCCACCTACAGAGTAAAAGGTATGCCAATTCACTTCCTCAAAAAGAAATGGAAGTATTTAGTTTAATTCATTAGGAATTTTATTACATGCGAGGGTTGATATGGCCTTGTGCTTCTGTACCTCATACGTCTTTTGATGGTATTTATTGGGTATAAGTTAAAAATTCCATTTCTCCTACATAAAATCCTTTAAAAAATGACCAAGTTTTATTAAATGGATCGTAAAAACCTTGAACATAGATTGTTACAACACATATTAATTTGCATATTAGTTAAACACCAGTTGGCCAAATGCGAGGATCCTTGGGATTCGTTCATTCATCGGAATTGTTTTGAAAACCATGATGACAATGACAGAGAAGTGATCCCTCCTAGGGTTTCACCAAATCAACATAATTCTTGAGAATCTACCGCATAAAACTCTCTATCTCATCATGATGATTTGGGTTCTAGAAATCCTTATCATTCGAAAAAATATGAATTTTGCAAAGAAGCCATTTTTGGACCTATATACTTTGTGTTGGGGTCCTATTTTAAAGTAGTCAAAATAAATCTTAGTCTTTTTATGATTTGGTAAACATGTAATGGGTTTTTCTATGATCTCTTAGAGATCAAGCTATTGGTCTTTGTAAAAAATGGAATATTTCATTATTGATGTAATTATGTTAGAGTGTGTGAGTGATAATACCATGATAGTCATTGA
The DNA here is from genome assembly GCA_000404065.3 of Pinus taeda. NCBI lineage: Eukaryota > Viridiplantae > Streptophyta > Pinopsida > Pinales > Pinaceae > Pinus > Pinus taeda. The sequence continues at coordinate 9,914 of APFE031538160.1, read as the reverse complement.
TTCCCTAAAGATTGAGTTGAGTGAGTCTAGGGTCATGTATCTTAAAAGCTCATGAGTGATGTCATAGAGTGTCTTATCTCCTCATCATTGGCACAAGTTAGTGGGGTCAGGATAGTTAGTTAGGGTGTCAAAACATATTGTGCCATGACATCACCATCAATACAATGGTTATGAGGTATGCGATGCGCTTCTGACAACTGTTGGGCTTTCATGATTAAGGTTCAAAATCACAATCACTACCCTTGAAAGTTGGGTTTTTTCACCTTGGGAGTTCAAAGGCTTGTTTTAACATTCAAATACTAGAGAGCCATTCCTTCTTCCATCAAGAGCTTGCAACCCTTATAACCTCTAAGTTGTTGCATTTCCTTGCTGCACTATTGTCAAAAGCATTAAAATTTGGTAGAAGATCAACTTTTTTGACACTATTCCATGCATGGAGGTTCAAAGAAATTTTTGGTGGCTTTCAATGTTGAAAAATGTGTAACTAGTTTCAGTATTTGTTTGTATGAAATGTATTCTTGTATGTATAAAATTAAAAATAAATTATTATTATTAATGGAGCATGGGTTTCATGCTCAAGTTCTTTTATTTTATAGGTCAAACACTCATTGAGTTCTTATAGCGTTTTTCGTAGGTATAAGAGTCATTTTCATATATGGAAGACCCTATGGACACATTGTAAATTGTAAAATAAAGTTATTTTGTCTTTAAAATGTCAAAATACCTCTAAGATCAAGTCAGGACTACATGAGCTATCAAGTCAGCCTAAGTGAAGAGACATGTGCACCCTTGAAGGAACCCTATATATAAGAAGAAGTTGTCCTCCATTTGGAGCATTCACACACTCATATCTCATACGAAGAAGGAAGAAGCTGAAGGACAAAGAAATAAGTGCGAAGAAGAAGTTGAATTGTTTTTGGGTCTCTCTACTTTTTTCTTGGAATGTGAAGTTAGGGTTTCTACACTGGGGAAGACTAGAAGTTCGGTTTTGGAAGCAGGAAGAGCAAGAAGGTAAGTGAAGGTCTCTTAGGTTTCCTACTATCCCTAAGACTCAAATCAAGGCAAGAGAGGTCAAGGGAAGAGTGGAAAGAGGGATATTGAAGTCTCATAGTGAAGCAATAACAGTTGCAGTAGTTGCTGGGGCAGAATTTCAGATTTACTTCGGAGGTCAAAGATATTGCAAGAGGAGGTTGAGGTCATGGTATTCGTCAATTGAAAGATATAAAACATAAGAAGATATTTTATGGGTTTTCCCCTCAACAGGAGTGGTTTTGGCCCTGGCTTGGAGCCTACATACTATGTCATTGTTCTTACTGTTTTGGTAGTTGTTTGATGTATTTCATGTTTAAATAACAAAGTTCAATGATAATAAGTAAAAATATAACACAAACGGTTATCAAGTTAAGAGAATTAACATATGCATTTCCCTACTGAATTCTCAACATGGTATTAGAGATTTGGTTATCTAAGGGAATCATGAACATCTCCTCTACAATGAAGAAGGTCATCAAAAGGATTGCAAGCCATCTCAAGAAAGGCATCAAAGAGTTATGGAGTCTCATATTCTCTTCAAAGAAGGAATCAATCATAGAAAAAGATGAAGGACTCTTCTCTTCTCTCTCTGGAAAATTTCAAGATGAAGACATCTAGGTAATTGATAGAGGTGCATAAAGGCACATGACTGGTCACTCTCACCAATTGAAGACCTTATCAAAAGGAAAATATTCATACTTTGTGGAACTTGGAGACAACAAGAGCTATCCTATGAAAGGAATTAGATCATCATGCATAAAGCTAGAATATGGAAGCAACATCCACTACAACAACATTCTGTTTGTTCCAGGTTTGCACAAAAATATACTTTCTATTTCAAGATTAGAAGATAAAGGAGATAGAGTATCATTCATTAATGGAAAAGTATTTGTTTGGGAAAAAGACTCAAGAATAGAAAAATCTAAAGTAAATGGTATCCGAGAAGGAAGACTCTACAGATTAATATCTCATGTAAATCATGCCCTAGTTCACACTGAGATTAGTCCATGTGAAATTTTTCATAGAAAGTTTAGTCATCTAAATTTCAAAATTCTTCCAACCCTAAATTCTATAGTATATGGAATACCAAGTCTAAAATAGGATCATGAAGGTGTCTGCAAAGGATGTGCATTAGGCAAAAATACCAAGAAACCATTTGGAAGCAGTGTTTCATAGTCAAAAGAAATCTTGGATCTCATTCACTCTAATGTATGTGGCCGTATGACTTCAAAATCACTTGGAGTACATATTTATTATAACACATTCATAGATGATAACTCAAGAAAGACCTGGGTTTACTTAATGAAAACCAAGGATGAAGTATTTACTAAATTTCAAGAATTCAAAGCTAAAGTAGAGTACCTTACAGAAAGAAGGATCAAAATACTAAGATATGATAATGGAGGAGAATATACATCCAAGGAGATCATGGCATTCTATAAGGAATTTGGGATTAAGAGGGAGCTAATAGTTCCATACAATCCCAAACAAAATGGAGTTGCAGAAAGAAAGAATAGGTCCATTGAAGAAAGTGTAAAGGAAATTATCCATTATCAAGGTCTACCAAAATTTATATTAGGTGAGGCAACTAAGATAATAGTCTACATACAAAATCGATGTCCTCACAGATCTCTAGACAACAAAGCTCCTGAATAAGTGTTCAATGGAAAGAAGCCATCTATCAATCATCTCTGAATCTTTGGGATGTCATGTGTACATTAATATACCAAAAGACAAAATAAAGAAGTTGGATCCTTCTAGTGTGAAAGGGATATTTGTAAGGTACAGTAACTTATCGAAAGATGGACATCACATTGAAGTTAGTCGTGATGTCATATTCGATTCAAGCATAGCATTCAAGAAATAAAAATAACTTTCTATAGATTTTGATGATGAATAAATTCCTTTGTTTGAGGAAGAAGTTGACAAGGAAGAAGGATCCCACCATGATGAAGAAGGACCTATTGAACCGATTCAACCTGTGGTCACTCAAGAAACAAGGAAAAGACCTAATTGGTTGAAATATACACTACTTGATGAAGAAGGTCATGGAGCGGGTCAAGGATCACTTAGAGAAAGTAAAAGGCCCAAGAGATACTCTAGGTATGTTGCATACATGAAAACATTAATAGAAGAAGAACCATCCACTTTTGAAAAGGCTATAGAACATCAAGAATGGAAAGATGCCACGAATGAAGAATATCAGCTTATAATTAAGAATAGAGTATGGGAGATCATACTGAGGCCTGAAGACAAATCTATAGTTACTTCAAAGTGGATCTATAAGATGAATCATGTAGTCGAAGGAAGCATAGACAATCATAAAGACAAATTTGTGGCAAGAGGGTTCTCTCAACTTGAAGGCATCGACTATGAAGATACTTTTTCTCCAATAGCAAGATACACAACAATTTTATCATGAGTCTCTTTGGCAGCATCATTGGGATGTAACATTCACCAGATGAATTTCAAGACTTCATTAATGAATGGCACAATAGATGAAGAAGTCTACATAGAACAACCCTTGGGATTCGAAATCAAATATAGGAAGGCATATGTTCGCATATTAAAGAAAGAATTATATGGCCTCAAGCAAGCACCAAGGGCATGGTATGCAAGAATGGATGCATATTTATAAACACTAGCCTTCACAAAAGGTTCTACTGACTCAAACCTCTATGTTAAGGTTGTAAATAATGAACCTATAATCATTCTTCTATATGTAAATGATCTTCTCTTAACAGGTGTAGAAGGTCGAATTAAATAATCTAAGAAGTAATTGGTGGAATAATTTGACATGAAGGATATAGGGCTGATGCATTACTATCTGGGACTAGAAGTACAGAGGGAACCTAATGAAGTATAGTTAGTTCAAGGAAAGTATCTAATTGAGATTCTGAAGTGTTGAAAATAATACTAAGAGGGGGGGTGAATCAGTATTATCTAGTTCTTTTACCAAATATTCCTTATTTACACTTTGAATTATTTTTGCATATCAGTACCATAAAATAATGAGCATGAAGAAAAACAGACAGTCACATCAAAGAACACCAGATATAAGGTGGAAACCCAATGTGGGTGAAAACCACTTGCTGCAATATGTCTCTATCTTCTTTCAAATTAGAAACTCCTTTTACAATGGTCTTGTACTGGTGTAGTCCTTTACCAGTACGCAGGCTGCAACCTGCAGAGAGCTACAACTCTCTCTCGTTTTCAAGTCTCTCCTGGAAGGGAGCAACAACCCCCTACTTCTTTTCTTTCAAGGACCACTTTTCATAAATTTTCAAACTGGATCCATAAACATCAAATGATCATAAAGTGACAGTAAGTCACCCAGATAACCAGATCCACAATAACAGTAAACTAAACCCAGAACACCTTATCAACAAAAAAAAAAAAATCAGTCAACAAAAGATCTTAAGACAAATACGCAATTTCCTTTTCGCTGGCCTGTGGCGTCTCCGCACTGCGCCTTCTGTGGCGCCTCTGTGGCGTCTCTGCACTGCGCCTTCTGTGGCACCTTCGCACTGCGCCTTCTGTGGCGCCTCCGCACTGCGCCTTCTGTGGCACCTTCGCACTGCGCCTTCTGTGGCGCATCCGTACTGCGCCTTCTGTGGCACCTCTGTGGCATCTCTGCACTATGCCTTTTGTGGCGTCTTCACACTGCGCCTTCTATGGCGCCTCTGCACTGCGTCTTCTGTGGCGTCTTCGCACTGCGCCTTCTGTGGCGTCTCCGCACTGCGCCTTCTGTGG